>CM070038.1:7130012-7150557 GCA_036250615.1 Ptychadena robeensis | reverse complement strand
TATGGCGCCGCCCCCCCCCCTGTCCCCTTCGGCGTCACAGATGACGCCAAAGACACGGGGCCATCTACAGAGCCGCAGGCACACGGAGAGGCTCCGTCTGTGCCTGATCCCGGCACGAGCGCAGTTTGATCAGTGATTTCAGACATAGCACCCAGGAGGTTAAACTTACTGAATGCAAAAACAACACGTGCTAGATTTTTGTAAAATCCCCACAGCCCTTCTGTACATTCAAAATGAAATTGTCAAAAAATTTGCAGCCATCTCTACCCTTTAGTAGACTCTTCAAAACAAACTCACCATGAGCTACACTCAGAGATACACACCTATCTTTGGCGAGCCCGAGGCAATTCAGAATCTCGGAGGACTCACTGAACGCTGCCGAAACTGTCTCTTCTGCATCATCAGTGATGCCGAAGAGGCAGGGGGCGGTGCCATTGACCTCCATGTTAAGGAGTTAGGAGGAGGCATCGGTTTTCTGTAGAGCAGTGGTTCCTAAACTGGGGGGCGCGAAGGTATTCCAGGGAGGCGCTGGCCCTTAATCTTAACCTGTATTTGAATAGGGAAGTGGGGGCTCAATAATGTTCCTAAATAGAAAAGGGGGGCCCTGCAAGGAAAGTTTTGGAACCTGTTCCGTAGAGGAAAGGAGGGAGGGTGTGGAAACATGGCAGAGTGCATCAGACATGGAGGGTGTGCTACCTCCCAGTAACCGATCAATCTGCATCAGACATGGAGGGTGTGCTACCTCCCATGCTTTGATTGCCCATACCCGGCGTGATACAGGTGTACCATAAGGGAGGTTAATATATATATTTTTCATATATGACAATAGATTCATATTTATTTGTAACTTCGGGCTGTTCAGGGTTGGCTGTCCTTCTCTCTAAACCTTCCTTCTGAAATGTTGAGTATCCCCGTCTCTATTATACCAAGAATGACACATTCCAGCGTCCTCTTTAGGTCAGACTTTATAGAACGTCTCCCGTTTCCTCCAGAATCTCGGAAATGCCGGCTCATTGAGCAGCGCATGAACTCTGGTGGTGACAATCCTATATAGGAAGCCTCTTGGGTTTTTACATTCATTCCTTCTGATATTACAGCCAACATGCAGAACTCTCATGTAATATCACCTTCATGCTTTATCTTGGGCTTTACAAGGTGGTTGTGGCTGAAATGACAAATCTGATCAATTTGTTTTACTCTGGTAGTTGATTTGGCATTTATATTGCTTTATTTAAGGTTTTTCCTGTTATCAAATGTCAGAAACTATCTAATATCCAAGAAAAAAAGGATCAATATAATAAAAAAAGGATTTTTTGGGGTTGAAGTATATGACAGGCTTTGACAGGTTTTTTTTATTGTCTTAAGCTAGCCATACACGCACCGAGCGGCGGCTGATTTTGCCGCTGACCGATGGGCGTGTGCACTCGCCGATCTGGGGTGCCCACATGGGGCAACAGATCCCTGTCGCCCCACAGCTTGGCCGGCCAAAGAACGGACATGTCTGATATTTTCTGGCCGATGCCGTTAGTTTTAATGAAGACCGGCGTCTTCATTGAAGCTAACAGGAGGCACACAAAAGGTGCCCGCCGATGCTGTCAGCTCTGGAATGCAGCGTGATGACGTCATCACGCTGCTTTCCATAGCTAATCTGACCTTCTCTGACGGCCCCTACTCGGAACGTGTGTCACCCATCTGAAAAAAAATCTGAAAGACCCTGAGGACTGGTGTCAGGGCACCTTTTAGGACTTGTGTCCAATGCACATTTTTACCTAGGGTTGGCATGTTCTGAACACGGGAAAAAGACGCAGTGTACATAAGCAACAAAACAGATTCAACCCGCACCATTTTGTTTTGCACATGGTGATTGAACATCAGTGGCTATGTCATGGGGAACATGGAAAAAACGCTCCCAAAAAGTAACAGGTGCGTTTTTCAATTCAAATTAATTACCGCCAATGAAGCAGTGAAGCACCCTAAAACATTGACAATCTGCTGGCAATTCGCAGGTTGGGTGGCATGGAAGCGCCATGTTGATGCATTCATTCTGCCATGTGAACACATACCCTTACACTGCACTCCTTTTATTTGGATCCCACTTGCATAATCCACTTGTGTTGCAACGCAATCCACATGAAAGCAATGCACTAACCTTTGCTGCCACAGAAGTTGCATGCTTTAGATTTCCCATGTGGACATGTTTTTCAACTAGGTCCAAATACCTTCTTTTTTCTGAGAAATGTATCAGTGAGAAATAAAGAGATAGAAAGTTACAGTGCGCAATTAAAAAGTCAACAGGTAGCTAGTAAAATATTGAATAGGACACACCCACAACCGAGTCTCTTTTCCGTACCTATGTTTGTAACACACAGCTAAAACTAAATCAGGTTCCTTTTTGTTCAGTATATACGCCTAGTATCAGCCAGTAATCCTCAGATATCTACAGAACAAACCAGAAATCCAAGATTCAACCTTAAGCATCACAACCGCCCAGCCATACTGTTGTTTTTTTATGAGGCGCGTAGTGATGGTCCAAATGTTCGCACAGCGGAGGTGGGGTATTTGCGCAAGTTCGATTTGTGATTATTCAGTCATATAATCGCAATGTGATTATTATGGTTATGCATGGCCATATGCCAGTCCCCCCCCCCCCCCCCACCTATTGTATACCTTGTTTCCCAACCTATTAGATTGTAAGCCTGTCCGGGCAGGGTCCTCTACTCCTCCAGTGTAAAGTAAAGCGCTGTGTAATATGTTGGCGCTATATAAATAAATGATAATAATAATAATAATTCTCAAATTTAGTATTTACGAATATCGAATATTAGTCAAATTATTTCGAATATTGCCTATGCCACTCATCACTACTGTTGATATCCATGTCCTGGAACTCTCATGGATATTCCACCAACCCCCTGCTTAAAGCATACTACCGTATCTTTTGGACTATAAGATGCACCGGACCATAAGACGCACCCAGAAAACCCCAAAAAAATATTTATTAAGTCTTCACATCAATTGGGTTACTGCAATGGATTAAATGAATGCAATATTGAATTCAGCCAGTAGATGTCACTAGCAGCAGTACACTCTCAGCACAATGTCATCTCTCTCACTGACTGGGAGAAGAAGGGGCCAACAGCTGCAGAGTCTCTCCTCTGCTCTCCCGATCTTGCTGTTCTTGTGTCCGTGGGAGCTGCAGAGTGATTGCAGTTTCCACAGACACGGAGAGAGGGATAGAATGCCGTTCATCTATCCCTATTTTCATTGCTTATGCCAGCAGGGCTCTGGGCTCTGTTGACATAAGCAAGTATACAGTTCAGATGGGAGAGCCTCGCATTCAGGCCATAAGATGTAGGCATCCGATTTTGGGGGTGAAAAAGTGCGTCTTATAGTCCGAAAAGTAAGGTAATACTGAGAGTGATACGGAATCTGCGCCGGACAAGAAAACTTCTCACATCTTGACAGTGGTAACCAAGGGACCATCGTGCTTTCCAAACCTAATCACTTCAGATGGGTATAGACTGTCCTGAGTTTGGCTACCTGCATGCCTGGCATTGAGGGCTTTATGACCGGTATACTTTACCTAAAGTGTCAAAAACGACTTCTGAGATGTAGTACGGAGGCCTCTGACAGCAGTTTGCCTGGAGTTTTAATATTTCCTTAGTCTATCCTAAACTTGAAAAAAAAGTTTTGGTTATAGATCTACTTGAACACTGTTTTTAAAGCCTCTTTATTTACTCCGGAGACCTCACCTGTAGACGACAGTATTACCCTATGCAAAGATAAAACCAGAATTACCAAAAAACGTCTGCATAAATGAGCTGGGGAAGCAAGGAGAATCTCTGATGTGTGTCGATCAAACAGACTTGCTGAAAAGGTGACAGTGTTATTTGCATAATGCATCCATACCCTTCTGGGATTTTGGATTTACAGTAGTGCTTATGTGTAGAAGATGAAAGCCCACAAAAATCTTTAAAATGTGCCAAAAAAAGAAAGATTGTATAAGCTGGAAAAAAATCAACTAAGCCCTTAACTTGCTGGAAGGCCTCATAGCCCCCTTACTCCAGCAATGTGACTCCAATGAAAGTAAAGCCTAAGTATGGGGTAAAGTTTAAGTTATGGGTTGGGGCTTATCTATGGTTAGGGCCATCTTTAATGATGCTTTCAAAAACTTGACAAGTGACTTCAACAAAATTACTAATCTGTTCCCATGCTTCCTTATCTAGTTGCTGTTCACAGGGCTGGCACTATGGGCGGGCCGTGGGGGGGCCAGGCCTGCCCAGTCAGGTCAGTTAGGGCCCCCTACCTATGCAGCCGTCCGTCCGAGACGTAGGCATGCCACCCTGATTGGCCGCTCCTGACTCTGGCTATCCAGTGCCTTCCTGGCACTATGAGAGGGCCAGGCTGGCCTTGTCAGGTCAGTTTGGGCACTCTACCTATCCAGCTGTCCGTCCGAGACGTAAGCATGCCATCCTGATTGGCCGCTCCTGGCGCTCTGGCACTGACCCTAATTGCCCAGTGCCTTCCAGGCAAGAATTCGGCATGAAAAGTGGCCAAAATCCAACTTTTAATTTCTTGTTACATCTTTTTACAGGAAAGGATGGCTAATTTGACACAGATAGCCAAAGAAATATTCTGTTTTGTGGGATATGGAATGTACTCCAACATGGCTGTATACAGAGGTGTGTGCTTTTTTGGCCACCTGCAGTTGACCAGCTTTGACTATTATAGAAAGAAGGGATTGCAGAGCAGCCAACAGAGAAATGCTGGATGCTCCACTATCACTTCCCATAGGTCTGGTCGGCAATTTGACTGGCCGAGCTTCAGTTTCAGGAGACAGAGAAGCAAATGGAAGAACACCACAAGGACGGATTTTTCCTCTGATGTTTCCCTGAAGTGGCTGCATCCATGCTCCATGCGGTGAGGCAGAGAGAAAAAAACCCCATGGGCAGATCTTCCCTCTGAGAGCTCCCCTGAGGATGGATTTTCCCAATGACAGCTTCCCTGCCTCCACCTCCTGTAATGCAAACTCAACCAGTGGCTGATAGCTCCATGGGGAGATGTTGAGAAAAAACCACACGAGGACGGATATTCCCTCTGACAGCTTCCATGCCTCCGCCTCCTGTCATGCAAGCTCAGCCAGTGGCTGGCAGCTCCATGCGTAGAGTCAGAGAGAAGAACCACTCGTGGGCAGATCTTCCCTCTGAGAGTTCCACCAAGGATGGATCTTCCCTCTGACAGCTTCCCTGCTTCCTGTAACGCTGCTCAGCCAGTGGCTGGTAGCTCCATGTGGAGAGGCAGGAACCACCTGTGAGCGGTAATGCAAGCTTAGCCAGTGGCTGGCAGCTTCATGCAGAGAGGAAGAGAGAAGAACCACCTTTGGGTGGATCTTTCCTCTGAGAGCTCCACTGAGGACGGATTTTCTCTCTGACAGCTTCCCTGCCTCCTGTAATGCAAGCTCATCTAGAGGCTGGTAGCTCCATGAGGAGAGGCAGAGAGAAGAACCACCCATGGGCGGATCTTCCCTCTTAAAGACTAAAAAGTACAGTAATAAAAAAGCTTTTAACCATTTATTTATTATATGAAAAAAAAGTTGTAGCTTTAGATATACTTTACCATGTGTTCACATTGAGACCTAGTCCTTAGATTCACTTTTCTTTAAGAAAAGTTCTCTTTTGGGAATCCATTTTGTTACTTGAAAAACGCAAAGCAATGCCGTTGTGCTAGTTTATATTTTGCTTTGTTTTTCAGAATTCTCATTAGCTAGGCCAATAACAATATCGTAGACTCCCTATTCCACCTTCCCGGGGCCACCAGGGATTCGAGGCTCTAGCTGAGCAATCTGGTCCAGAACAGCAGGGTGTAGTGTTCAATACATTGAAGCGCTGCCATGCTGAGATAAGAATGTGGCCTATTACTTTTTGGCAGCAGTAGCAGCATGAGCTTGAATTACGTAACCGGCGCGTTCTAGGAAAGGCGCACTATCGATTCCAGGGCAGGCGAGTGACCTCTGACTGTCTCCTTTGCTCTTCTGTAATACTGCAGCCTTTTAGAGCCTCGGAATAGAACGAACTGAAGCCCATGTGAAAAACAGATGGAAAATCACTCGAGGATAGTTTACCTCAGCCCTTAGGCGGAACGTGTACCTAGAACAGGACTGCAAAACGCAAATCAACTAGAGCTCGCAAATAGCTGAAACTTGCAAATTCTGATAGACTGAGTGTCAGCATAAGGCGCTAGACTCCCCGCGCTTAAGTATATTAAAGGGCCAATCGACTTAAATCCCTAAGTTGCCCCAGAGCGGTCAACGCTATTTACGGATTAGTAGAAATTCATGTCTTGGGAGAACTTGAGGCGTTTGCACTTTATTTACAGTATTGTATCTTAGATAGATTGGTTCTATAATGCAAAATAAGGAGATTGGGTGATGCCAAGATGAAAAAAAGTGCTAAAGTTGAGAAAAAAATATTGTATTGTCCATCACTATCTATCCCAATGACAGAACAACAGAAAATATAAATCACCCTATGGGAGGTGCAGCAAAAAAAATCCATTAAAGCCGTTTTAAACGTAAAAAACTAAACAAAAACATACATTAAGTAAACATACTCAGGGGTGCACATAACTTTTTTAGTGAGCTCCTCAGATGAGTACCAGGAGATGGTGTTTGGTACTTACCCCATATGTAGGGTGGTCTTCCCCACTGTCTCCCTCACTGTCCTCTGCGTCAACCTCCTGCATGGTAGGTTCTGCTGCAGATGGACCTCCCTGTTCCTGATTGAGCCTCCGATTAGCTGTCTCCATCCACAGGTCACCAGCTGGCTTTGGGTGACATGTAACTCTCACAGTACAACACAGTTTGAACCCCCAGATCTCATACCTCAGTAGTGCAACCCTGACATTTTCTGGGTTAGTAACTAACACCTGAGACTACCTGCGGTCAAAATGTCCTTTAAGCTGTGGCGGCCCAGAAACGGAGCGCCTCCAAGTTGTTAGAATGTATATGAGCTGTGTAACAATAATGCAGGTACGCAGAGCTAGTTTTTGGTCCCCCTTGAGTGCCAAAGTACCACTTGTGTGCACCCCTGAACATAATGCTCCAAAAACATACTTACCTTACTCACGTTTTCATTTCTGCCGCCACGTCAACCGCGCCCATTCACTGTCTATGTGCGCGATCAGACAGAGAGGGCAAGATGTCCTGTCCCCCCCCCCCCCCCAACACACACACACACACACTTCCTAGCTGCAATCACTCGCGGGAGATCAGGATTAGAATCACAGAAGTGAGAACATAGCCTTACCGCTTGCACATACCTGTTTGAAGACAGGCCTTAGATTCAAGATAATTCATTGATAAAGTAGAACTATTTCATTGCACTAACCTAGTGCCGGAGCACCACTGTCTTCTCAAATCTTAGATTCTCTGGGTTTCTGTTTCCTTGGTGAATATCCTTCTGTTTTGTACTCCGCTGGTTCCCTGCCACGTCCTACCTTTACCGGGCATGTTTGCCTTCCTCTTGTCTTGTCTCCAGGCCTTTCCTGAACTTTAGTCTAACAATTTGAAACTTTGCTTTGGTCCTTCATAAACTGTCAGCTGTCACTAGCAGGATAATCCCCAGAGCCGCCTCTAGACATTGTCCACGGGCGCTGGTGCACATATGAATGAAACATTAGGACATTGAGTTCCTCTGCCCGTGGCAGGAGCAGGAAATGTGGACTTGGGACTGTAACAGGCAGTTTGAGTTACATCGAAAAAACAAAATTTGCATGGATATGGTATTAAGGAGGAAGTACAATCTACATATTTAACATGCTGCCATCACCTTGTACACATGGTGTGTGGTGTTTTTACTGGACAAGGGTCACCTATTGTTCCCACTGGAAGATTTATGCAGAGGGACCCATGTAGAAAGGCACATAGACACACATATGCAGACAGACCCATGTAGAAAGGCACCTAGACAGGTATATTTAAAAGAACCCATGAAGCAAGACACATAGACACACATATGCACACAGACCCATGTAGAAAGACACCTAGACAGGCATATGCAGACAAACACATGTAGCAAGGCATATAGACACACATATGCAGACAGACATGTAGAAAGGCACATAGACACACATATGCAGACAGACAGATGTAGAAAGGCACATAGACACACAAATGCAGACAGACAGTTGAAGAAAGGTATATAGACACACATATGCAGACAGACCCATGTAGAAAGGCACATAGACACACATATGCAGACAGACCAATGTAGAAAGGCACATAGACACACATATGCAGACAGACCCATGTAGAAAGGCACATAGACACACATATGCAGACAGACCAATGAAGAAATGCACATAAGACACACACATTTAGACAGTCACATAGGGAAGGCACATGGACACACTAATGTTACACTTAACTTACCATTTTATCTTCCTTGCATTCTTCTTCTGTCTTCATTCAGCTTTGAAAATTCCTTTCCCCTCCCCTAGTCTTCTACTCAGCTGTCAATGTGGGGATGGAGAGAAAGGCTGTGTGCATATCGGTATCAATAGATCATCTTAAATAAATGTGCCTTTTTAGTTTTTACAGGCAGCCAACCATTCTTGTTCAGGCAACTTCCTGCTGCCTGAGACTTCCTTAAATAGGTCAGGAGGGAGGAGCACCTGTTGTAGCTCTGTCTGCTAAGCCACCTGTCTTCCTTTACACCTTACTGGATCCCTTGGACAAAACTTCCATGCAACCTACTTCTTGTTGAATGCTGAACTCCTGGCTCCTCCCCAGTTCTTCCTATTTGAACCATGTCTCTGCACTTCCTCCTTGCCAGAATATTGTGCTCCTGCCGATATGTTAATCTGCTGCTTTGTTCCTTCGTTATTATCATCTGTACATCGGCCCTTGCCTACTGATTACTGGCCTACGCTTCATCTTACTCCCTTTGTTATCTGATGATCTATGCTTGTTACTGGACTACACTTCTGATTACTCCCTTAGATTACCACTGTGGATCCTGCCAGGTCTCTGAACAGTGTGTTGAGCTCGAATATTCGAATTGCGAATAATTTGGCACATATCAGCCATTAGAGAATTCACAAATGTCGCAGGTATTGGCAATTTAGAATATTCGCAGTATTCTGCATTGGGATGCTTATGGCCATGGATTACAAATATATATTCGCAATGCGAAAATAAATAGCACATGTGACCATTCATTTTGAAGGTAATCGCGAGGTGATTATGCTGCTTTTGACTATCTGTTCCGTTATTATCATCCGTGCATCAACTCTTGCCTACGCTTCATCTTGCTCCCTTTGTTATCTGATGACCTATGCTTGTTACTGGACTACACTTCTGAATACTCACTTAGATTACCACTGTGGATCCTGCCAGGTCTCTGAACAGTGTGTTGAGCTCGAATATTCGAATTGCGAATAATTTGGCAAATATCAGCTATTAGAGAATTCACAAATTTCACGGGTATTGGCAATTGAGAATATTCGCAGTATTCTGCATTGGGATGCTTATGGCCATGGATTACAAATATATATTCGCAATGCATTTTGAAGGTAATCGCTTCATCTTGCTCCCTTTGTTATCTGATGACCTATGCTTGTTACTGGACTACACTTCTGATTGCTCCCTTAGATTACCACTGTGGACCCTGCCTTTATATCTATATCTTTATGTCACTCTGAGACTTTATATCTAACCTCGTTATAAGAAAACAAAGCGTTTAGGAAATTTACAACGCTATAACTATACAGAACAGGAATTTGGAATATTGTCATGCCAAACGAAATGCTACCACACTCATAAAACGTGCGATAATCCGGTTACGTAGCAGCAGACAATGTAAATCTCAGTATCGATAGATCATCTTAAATAAAGGTGTCTTTTTAGTTTTTACAGGCAGCCAACCATTGGAAATACTAGCACAGAAGTCTCATTACCTGATAGATTAAGCTCAATCGCCCAGTGAAAAAATGACAAATTGCCATATCTTCCATTGCACAGAACATTCTGCAAAGTGAAAGGCACGTTCAATTTAATGCACAATATATCCCAGATTTAAATAATTGCCTGTCTGTAAATATAACGCTGATAGCATTTATAAAAAAAAAATCTGCAATTGAAGTAAAGAAAAATGTCATAAATTAGTTAACATATAATTGAAGCAAAATATAAAAGGCTTCAGTAAAATTGGAAAATTCACAAGGTCGGACGGCATAAATATTCAGAACCTAAGATTTAAATCCAAAGCATCAAAGTACAAAAAACATTATGGTATGAATTATTCATGAGCTAGTGCACCGGGTCAGATGCCAACCAAAAATGTAATAGGACAGGTGGTACGAGAGTAGATCTAGAAGTCTCACGGCGAAGCGTACATGGAGAAAGGCCCAAAGATCTTAGTAATCAGATTTATGCATATGGAGCCGCTGCCCTCCCCTCCTCCTGAACTTAACTAGAGAGCTCAGCAGTCAAGCACTCAAACCGAAAATAATTCAAGAAGACATAAGATAGAACTCCAGTGTCGTTTTCAAGTTTGAAAGTGGTGAAGTGGAAACCTGCAGAAACGGTAAATCAGAGGATGGAGGCTCTAAATTTAATCAGATTTTTTTCATGTTTAGGGTTGTAGTGTCGTGCGAGTGCAATATGTAGTAGTACTCACGACACCAGGTTCTTTAGGGATGGATGTCCTCTTGTCCACTTTCCAGGCTGAGCTCACACCCCAACAAAGCGAAGGTCCACGCAAGCTGGTAGGGGGCTATTTACAGTTTATTACGATTATGTACAGCAGCTCAGATTCCAGAGGGCAGAGAAAGGGTTTGATTGTAGGGACAAGCGTTACTGTTGCTGCTGCCACGTTTGCTTGGTGTTAGTTGGACTGTCTGCAGTCATCAGACAAGAGAGCAGAGGAGAGCCAGAGAGCCCAGAACATTCTAAGGACTGACTATTTATGTCCTCAGACAGGGGTTGGCTTAAGGCCTGTAACTGGGCAGAAATATCTTTGCTACTTTTTGGTGGGAAAAGTAGAGAGATAAACAACCAGCAATGTCTCATGGTTCCAGTAGCACTTACACAGCAGGTGCTGCCCTTAATGGGACACACTTAGCAAATAAGCATTATACAGCCATTATTATACAGCACATATAATACCGTTATGTGGCCCTTTCTCGGGTCACTACAGGATTATACAGAGAGACTGTGGATTGTAGAACTAAATTTTGCTGTAGACCTGTAGGGTTTGCCACTTTAAATATTGTAGCAATATTTGCAGTTTAAAAAAAGTTTAAACTCAAAATAAAAAACCAAAAACACATACATTAAATAGACATAATACTCAACTGTCAGCAGTTTACATCCTGGAAAACTGCTACACACAAAAAACGTACTTGCCTTCCTCATGTTTTTCATTCCTGTGTCAGCATCTTAACTACTGGTGAACTGAAGCCACTTCCGCCCAGTGGCTTCGCCCAGAGCTGGGGGAGGGAAGGTGCTGACCGCAGCTGACACCCAGGAAAGTAGTCACAATGACTATGATTGAAGGCAAATCCATCAAAAGAGACCATAGACATCATAAACATTATGTACAGAGGGGGAAAATGTATCTAGCCCCCCCACCAAGTTCTTTCACTTAAAAAGATAAGAGAGGCATGTCATTTTCATCATAGGTCACCTCAACTAGGAGAGACAAAATGGAGGGAAGGAATACAACGCCTGGACATTCAACACCCTCTAAAGGGTTTCTATGGGGTTGAGATGTGGGCTAGGCCACTCTAGGACCCGTATGGTGTGTTTGGGATCATTGTCATGCTGAAAGACCCATTCATGTTTCATCTTCAATAACCTTGCTGATGGAAGGAGATTTTCACTAAAAATCTCATGATACATGGCCCAATTCATTCTTTTCTCTACACGGAACAGTTGTCCTGGTCCCTTTGTAGACCAACACCCCAAAGCATGTTTCAACCTCCATGCTTCACCATAGGTATGGTGTTCTTTGGATGCAACTCAGCATTCTTTCTTCTCCAAATACGATGAGTTGAGTTTTCTACTTTGGTTTAATCTGACCACATGACATTCTCCCAATCCTCTTCTGGATCATACAAATGCTCTCTAGTAAACTTCAGACTGGCCTGGACATGTACTGGCTTAAGCAGGGGGACACCTCTGGCACTGCAGGATTTGAGTCCCTGGCGGTATAGTGTGTTACTGATGGCGGGCCTTTATTACTTTGGTCCCAGCTCTCTGCAGGTCAGTCACTAGGTCCATGTGGTTCTGGGATTTTTGCCACCCTTCTCACCCTTCTTGTGCTCATTGTGACCCCACGGGGTGAGATCCTGCGTGTAGACCCAGATCGAGGCAGATTATCGGTGGTCTTGTTTGTCTTCCATTTTCAAATTTTTGCTCCCACAGGTGACTTCTTCACAGCAACAGTGTGTGACAACCTTGTGAAGACTTACAGAGAACGTGTGACCTCTGTCATTACGAACAAAGGGGATATAACAAAGTATTGAGATGAAATTTTCATAGGGACCAAATACTTATTTTCCATCATCATTTGCAAATAAATTCCTTAAAAATCAGACAATGTGATTTCCTGGATTCTCTCTCCCTATTGTCTCCCATAGTTGAGGTGACTTATGATGGAAATTACATGCCTCTCTCATCTTTATAAGTGAGAGAACTTGCACAATTGGTGGGGGTCTAATACTTTTTTCCCCCATTGTAACTGTTCCCACTCTACTGTACACTTCAGTTGTTGGTAGGTCAGTATAGATGACCTTGGTAGACATATTTAGAACAGCTACTAGATAGAAACGCTAGTCAAACTATGGCTGTGGTCATTTCTGCATAGCGTAGCCCAAGCCCAAAATTTATTTGTATTTGCAAACAGCATGGCTTTAGAATCGGCACCGTTTTTGTAAACAATTCCATTACCAGGAAATCAAAATCTTGGCGTTTTCATGTATTTGTTATTTTAACCTTAACCGTCACAAGTTATGTCTAACATGGTTTCCTAGTATTTCACAGATTTTATATCTAAGCAACGAAAGTATTGTGCTCACACAATAGTTGGTCAGCCTCCTGTTCAGGTGGTTGCTGGGCGATTAGTTGTTAACATTTGTGAAATGACTGAAGTCGCCTTTTCGGTGCCTCGATTCTCTATAAAAGTTGATGGGGTGGTCAACCATAGCTGAACACACTTCTAGAAATCTATGGATGAAAACACTTGGAAGACTCATAGACATCTATGGTGATTAACTGCTCAGTGATGGTGTTTTGAGATTTAGGAAGATTCTAGGAAGAAAAATATACATCTGGGGAAAATGGTAGGTTACTATTAAACACCTGGTGACACCGATGAACGGAATGGACCCACTGGACCAACTGCACAGTTGGCAAAGGTGCAATCCGAGGTGCAGAGTATTAGGAACTGACTGGTGTTGCAGATGGTTGCCAGGTTGCAGTCCACAAACACACCTGTTCAATTGGTAGCTGATAATGTAGCGAATCAAAGTGCCATGGGTTGAGACAGGGATAATTCTAAGCACGAGCCAAGGGTCAGGAGACGAGTAGTCAAACAGTAGATCACAAGTCAAAGTCCCATGGGATGAGACCCGCCAAGAGTTAGAAGCCAGGGAGTCAAAGAGTAGATTACAAACAGGGAACCTGGAGGTGAGGACAGGACTTTCATAAATAGGGCAGGAGGGAGGAGCATTCTAGGGAACACCATGCCAATCCAGAGGGAGCTTTTCTGCTGGACACTTTACCCTCTGAGGTATTAAGATCTGGATGCAGGCAATGAAAAAGCAGAAGACACAGATCCTCTGGCCCTGCTCACGCAGTCAATTGGTCAATTACTCTACCGCTCGTGAAGGCACTAGGAGTTGATTAGGTAGTTTGTCTGTTTTTTTTGCTGAAGGGGCAGTTTTACTAATAGTAGATCATTGGTAGATGACCTAGTCATTTTAACAAGCCAACAAGGGGACACTCCTGTTGTATTTACCTGAAAAACATCACAAATATTATTCTCTTTCTTTGCTTTAACATCTACATAAGGTAGTTCAAATGGGCATTTAAAAACAAAATGTGTATATGTGTCAGGATCCAAACCCAGGAGTGCTTTGGAGTCTTGCTGCAGCTCATTCTGCTGAGCCACTTTCTTTCTGTCTTTTTTTTACAAATTGTTGGATCCCTTGGACAAAACTACCATGCAACTAGTTCTTGTTGAACGCTGAACTCCTGGCCCCTCCCTAGTACTTCCTATATGAACCATGTCTCTGCACTTCCTACTTGCCAGATTATTGTTCTCCTTCTTCGTTATTATCATCCATGCTACAACCAGCTATGTTATGTTTTCGTTATCCAATGCATTTGCCTGAGGAGTCTCAGAATGTATACAATTTATGTCACTTGGATAACCGCAGGGAAACATGAATAACTATGAAAGGTTGCATTTAGGGGGGTGACATTGGGAATGTAAATTACTATGAAAAGATTGGACTTTTAAGGTTGTTAAAGATCTGGGGGTTGAAAGTGAGAGACATATGTAAGGCCATGTGTCCACTGCTGATTCCCTGAGCTGGCCGAGAAAAGATGCGCAACAGAACATTTGCACAACTTGAGGGCAGTTTGCCTGTGGCTTATGGCACACTCATCAAAGACGGAATGAAGACACTGCAATGAGAACGTGGCATTCCACAGCTTCATAGATAACGCAGAATGGACACTGTCCCGATCATTAGTATAGCAAGTGTCCTCTCTGTCTTTTTCCCTGCTGCGGACCCCAAAGGGTAAAATCTGAGAAGAGAAAAGCACTGTTGGAATTTTGACAGTTGAAATATGAATATGAAAGGATGAAATTTTGACTGCAGGTAGTCTCAGGGGTTAGTAACTAACCCAGTAGTTGCACTACTGAGGTATGAGATCTGGGGGTTGTACTGTGAGAGTTACATGTGACCCAAAGCCAGCTGGTGACCTGTGGATGGAGACAGCTAATCGGAGGATCAATCAGGAACAGGGAGGTCCATCTGCAGCAGAGTCTACCATGCAGGAGACTGACGTAGAGGACAGTGAGGGAGACAGTGAGGAAGACCACCCTACATATGGGGTGAGTACCAAACACCATCTCCTGGAGCTCACTAAAAAAAATTATGTGCACCCCTGTCCATATCAAGTGACTTTCCTATGGTGAATTCCACTAGCGGAAGCATTCTTTATATTAAGTGCCACCTGCTGTTCTGGATGGCACCGCTCATAGCGGCTCTACACTGGAATCAGGAAATAAATACATCTCTAACTCAAACTAATGAGCATGTGATCTTCCAGCTCATCATCAAGAACTGCTGACATTTTTGTTCTAATTTTTTGAATAAACTTTACTAGATGCTTTCGCTGCGTTACAAAGGGCTGCGCGCCCCCGGAGTATTTCAGCAGAGGTGTGTGCAATCAGCGTGTCGGCTACAGAATGACATATTCTGATCTATATACAGAAGCGGGCTGCGTAGGCCGGCTTTATTTACAGCCTGGAAGGAACTCGCGATCTGTTAGGAATTCACTTATTTAACGCCACTTAGACTGATTATATGGAGCTCCTAAATGAACTGGAAATAAACACGCAGCATGGACAGCGCTAGGTTCTTCTATCAACCATAGGACTTGTTAACAACAATTAAAGAGGGTTAGGGCTCTTTCACATATGTATCATATCAGATCACAGGAGTTCCATTGAAGTTCATTGAAATAATTGGAGGAGGAATTGGGTGACAACTCTCTGCGGGATGCGCACATGACTAATGGCTGCCATACACACCCCGACGGGTGCAGACAGACCAGTCCCGATATGCTCCGGGATGCAAACGTGATGACGTCATCACGTTTTCACCCTGGTGCATTATGGGACCCCTTCAGTCGGCCGGCACCCTTTGTGTGCCGGCAATTAGCTTCAATGAAGACGCCGGTCCTCATTGAAGCTAATGCCATCGGCTTCTATCGGCCAGAGATTATTGGACATGTCTGTTCTCTGGCCGGCCGAGCTGTGGGGCGACAGGGATCTGTCGCCCCATGTGGGCACATGCCGATAAGCGGCCGATTTTTCTGACAGCGCGCACGCCCGTCGGTCAGGTGAAAAATCGGCCGCTTATCGGCATGTGTATGGCAGGCATAAGCTGCGATTCTGTCCTATCTACATAGCACTTTGTGGTGCCATGAACCTATAATGACACCACAACAGTGACAACACAGTGACAGCCATCTAAATCACATTCTGACAGTATGAAAGAGACCTTTGAGTCAGCAGCAGCCATCCTATACTGAAAAAAAAACCATTTAATTACATTTTTACTTACCTCTGAGCTGTGCTCTGCAATCCCAAAAACATATACTTACCCACCCCACACACTTTCCTTAAACCCCTGGGTGTTATGTCCGAAGCCAGTATGGGCATAGTTTGATCATGAATCAAACTGTGCCTATGCGGGGATCAGGCGCAACCGCCGGCTTATTTGGAGAAAAGAGATGGACGTAAGTACGGGTGTTCGACCCGCCCCCTTCACCAGCGAGAAGAAGTTTATTGTTCTTCTGTCGGCCGGATCAGGTGCAGAAAGAGACGGCTGGAGGAAGAAATTTTTCACTAGAGACCTCGGGCAAAAAAATTGTAGTGACTGCATATGGAACACGGAACTGTGTGTTCCATTTACTGGACGTCAGTGACGTTACTTCTAGCCTATGGAACTTCCGGCAAACAGCACGGGTGTTCGACCCGCCCCCTTTGCCGGCAAGAAGTTTATTGTTGTTGTGCCGGCCAGATCAGGTGCGGAAACATACGGCCGGAGGAAGAATTTTTTCACTAGAGACCTTGGGCAAAAACTGTGTGTTCCATTTACCGGACGTGGCATCACTTCTGGTATAAGCACTGTGCTGTGCGTTCCAGACACCAGAAGTGGCGTCACTGGCGTCACTTCCTGTTTCGTCCAGTTCAAATTCCCCCGCAAACAGGCAGACATTTGACTTTTCTAAAAGTCCGATCCACCTGTTCACGAACGGACAAGGTCGAGTAATTTAAGGAGATCCCTCGCAGCCCCACCTCTCTGCCTGTCTTGTGGCGCGGCACACCCGGAACTCACCGCAGAGATAGACAGGTAAATCTCTAATCTCGACTCTTCATTAAACTGAATGGAACGGATGGACTTTGGCCATCGATCCACCTGTTCACGAACGGACAGGGTCGATGTTAGTGATGAGCGACAATATTGGAATTTGTGATATTTCATGAATAATTTTACTAATATACGTTATTTGTGAATATTCGAGTGTATGGTATTGCATTGCGAATATATATTTGCAATTATAATCGCTTAACAATTACCTTTAAATGAATGGTCACATGTGCTATTTATTTTCGCATTGTGAATATATATTCGCAATCCATGGCCATAAGCTTCCCAATGCTGAATATCGCAAATAATCGAAATTGCGAGTATCCGCCTCTATATTTGCGAAATTTGTGAATTCTCGAATAGCTGTTATTCGCCAAATATATTCGCTATTCGAATACTCGAGCTCAACACTAGTGTCCATGCTGCTCAACACTGATTATGACATCACCCGCTGATTTTCTTGTCAGGGCAGAAGTTTGAGACGTCGTCTTTTCACATAATCAGCTTTCTCCTACAACGCCGGCTCAGACTTCTCACCTGCGGTTTCTCCGGATGACTATTCGAAAAACTTTTCTCCGGAGAGGCTCTGATTATGACGCCTCCTCCGGGTCCCTCCAGAGAGGTTTTGTTTGTCACTGGAGGAGCGTACAGTGGGGACGTCTCTCACACCACCGAATCTGACACCGAGGGTGAATGGAGGCTTTTCGCATTTATCTGCAGATACAAATTATGGAAATCTAATCACACTTGAAACTGCATAATGTTATTTTTCATTATTTCCATTAGCGCGATGCATAAAAAGGCTGGGCAAGGGGTTTTGCTTGTGGGTTTTACTTCATTAAAATAAAGTAAACATTAATTTTGCAGAGTGTTCTCGCATGCTGGGAATAATACTCGGAAGGTACGTTACATTTTTTTTTTTGGGTGAAATTGTAGCTAAATAAAACCGCGGCGGCGGCATTATTATTCATCCCAGACGCCCCTGTATACAATATCATATTTACACATTCGTTTTCTCGATAGGGTGGGAACAATGGAAAATGTGCTTTAGAAAACCATTGCACTGTGCTAATGAGCACCAGTAGGTAGAGGCCAGAAGTCATGCGGTATCTTATCTTTCAAAGTGAGGAGGTTGTCATTCTCTAGATTTAATCACCGCATTTTCAGACTATAAGACACACTTTTTTCTTATTAAAACCAATGGAGATTTGTGCATGTGCATTAGAGATGTGACGATTTCGATGATTTCGAGGTAAGGTGATTTATAACCTACCTGTGGCCATGTGTTTTCGGATATTTAAATCTCAAAGAGGGCTCAATAAAGACTAGAAAGTAGTGATGGTCCAATTTTTTATTTTTTTTAAATCGACCATTTTGACGATCTCAAGTTAATTGCAAAGCTCCTGAACATGGTATCATCACCAAACTTGCTGGAGATGTATATGTTAGGACCCTGGCTGTTCCGGTCACCGCTTGCTGGTGGCACTGTGATTGCCCATCCATGGGTTAG
Source organism: Ptychadena robeensis (assembly GCA_036250615.1). Classification (NCBI taxonomy): domain Eukaryota; kingdom Metazoa; phylum Chordata; class Amphibia; order Anura; family Ptychadenidae; genus Ptychadena; species Ptychadena robeensis. The sequence continues at coordinate 7,131,878 of CM070038.1, read as the reverse complement.
TCCCACCGTCACCAGCAGGTGGCTCCCTGCAAGCGTGGGCTGGGTGGAGCTCACACCTTCCTCATTAGCTTAGAAGGGCTATCATCCAGACCACGCTGGCTGTTCATTGTATCAGTATCTGTTGCTGTTTCGGTTTGCTTGGCTGGACTTCATGTTTTCCCTGGCTTTTGTCCCTGAACCTGAACCTGAACCCTGGACACCCCTGTACCTCAAACTTTTTGACCAGTGTTTGTTCCTGCATGTAAGTTTGCAAATAAATCCGTTTTTTGTCACCACCACCTCTGTCTGGATCTTAGTGTGTGTTGCCTGCCTGGTCGATCCCTCTGTCCTGGGTCCTGACAGTATAGAAGGGTTGGGGGTATACTACAAAAAAAGTATGTCTCGAACACAAATAGTTTTTGCACAAATTAAGTTCAAAGTCAAGTCAAAATTTCGAAAATCTGAATTTTGACTTTATTTTTGAACTTAATTTATGCAAAAACGACATGTGCTAGCGCAAAACTTTTTTTTTCTCAAGTGTAATATCACCAACCATTCCCATTTTATTAAGGTGTAGCCATATAAATGCCCCACACTGTACTTATCTTTATTTAGATAGACCTGACTGGTATAAACTTCTGCCTTGCCGGATACATTTCATAGTGTCCTTCCATGTTTGTGGTAAAAAGCTCCATTACAAATGGGTTTCTGTTCAGGATGGAGTAGGTGAGACGTAGAGGTGGTAAGTCCGCTTTTAGTCCTTAACCTCCCTAGCAGTCAGCCCCTTTACCTGCAGCAGAGTACATCATAATGGAGAACTATGGCACACCCCCCCCCCCCAGACCCTGCGGCATCACCGATGATACAGAAGGGGTGGTCCCAGACTCCCTGGATAGCTGCGAATGACAGAATCTTTCCGGGGGTATGGTCTGTTTTTACGATCCTCCAGACACACTGGGTGGTTAAGGAACCAAGCTTGTCTCAGATCCCTGAAGAAAAGCTCTTCAATGATTTCAATTAGACAATAAAGGGGATCACATGAACTCCACACATCAAGTTTTTTTACTGAAACTCCGGATCCATCTACTTTTCAAATTATTATATAGAGACTAAAGGTAGTGGTGGGTCTTCAAGGAATATTCCGCACACAACAACAAGAGCGACGTATCAGTAGAAACTGCTCCTTATTGTTGCCAAGTGTACCTTCATGCTTCATATATGACATTTTCAATTTGGGGGTTTATCTATCCTTTACATAATCCCGCAAGTCTCATTAATGCAAATCTGCTACAACAGTACAACGAGAATTATTGGCTGACTTGTTAGAAGAATGCAAAGTTCTCATACTTACCATTAAAATGATTAGTTTAGAGACGGCTGTTTATTAAATAAGGTTACCGAACGCGTATAATTGTACAACAATTTTTCACTGAATTTACCAATTACATGAAATGAGTTTCAGCATAAACTCTCCATTACCGAACCTAAAACGGAATCTACAACCCATGAACTCAAGCTGATTTCATTGGGGGATATAAAGGTTTTCGCAGGGGCCTTCCGGCATGTGGGGGGTTAACTAAGATGGCAGCGGAAGGCTTATTCGCTGGAGACTGAGCAGCTCCACCGGATACCCAGTACCAGGATTAGCATTCCGAATGAGAAAACCCATTGCAAAGATTTGCTTTTTATAATTAGCAGTTTGGCAGTTGAACGCCGCCAGAGCAGGCCGTGCACGGTGCGCCATACAGTCTAAAGGCCCCCATACACCTTACAGTCTGACCATACAATTTCTGTACAATCAAAACCATGCAATATGAGGAGTATTCTAATACTTCCAATCACTATGTGTTCTATCAGGGAGGACCCGGCACTACATAGCAGTGATAT
>CM070038.1:7091262-7104483 GCA_036250615.1 Ptychadena robeensis | reverse complement strand
AGCCCATGAGTGCTCCGCTCCCTAGCCTTGTGCACTAAATGAATAACGGCAATTCCTGGCTATTATTTGTTATGTGAGATGTCAGCGGGTTCGTAGAAAGAATGAAGTCTTCTGTTGATGATGTTGGATTGTGTATGAAGAGGGGTCACATACTTATACCCGAAGCCAGCAACGGAAAGGTTTCGTCAACATTTTGAGATGTAGCGTAAAATTTGTACGTTTCTCCTTCACCGCGACTTCTTAAAAGCTCTCCTTTCGCCTATTGTATCCGTGCGCATTGTTGTGTTCTGCCGCATGCGACATTTGTATTTGTGGTAAGTACACGCCGGAATGGCTTGTGTAAACAGAGAAGAAAAGTTCGCTTTTCGTAATATGCGGAGGAAATAAATAAATATCTGGCCGGCCCATTAAAAGGCATCACTGCTCAACAGCCTGCAAATGAATAGGAAATTAGTCATTTACTTTGCACGGCTGTGATTTATCTGTTGGGAAAAGCTGAGATAATTTGTGTTCAGGTCAAGGCAATGTCAGCGGCGGGCAGAAGACAAGTGAAGGAGTTAGGGATTCGGATCGGAGGCGAGCGACTGATGTCCGGAACAGAAGGAAATAATTGAATGTTATGATTTTTCTTGACGCGGAATCTGTTTCTGTTTACAGGTGACCGAAACCAGGACCGGCCCCCTCGGCTGCAGTAATTACGACAACCTGGATTCCGTCAGCTCGGTGTTGGTGATGGGTCCGGAGAGCAAGGTGCAGCTTCTCGGTAAGGAAACGTTTCTTCATTCAAAGATGTCTGGTTCTCCATGTTCCAACTTTAACCTCCCTGGAGGTAAAAAAAAAAAGCCACTGCCCGGGCAATCACTACACTATACTCCGCCACCATTCCCCGCTCTCTACAAACCACAAGACATGGTAAAAAATTTCCACTTGCTAATTTTGTGAGCTGATTGCAAAGCCTCCGAAAATGGTATCATCACCAAAATGTAGAGAAGGGTTGGGGGAACATTTGAAAAAAAAAAGTTTTGTTCTAGCACATGGAGTTTTTGAATAAATTATGTTCAAAATCAAAGTCAAAATTCAGATTTTTGAAATTTTTACTTGACTTTGAACTTAATCTATGCCAAAACTATTTGTGCTAGAGACATGCTTTCTTTTTTGTAGTATACCCCCAAATGTCTCTACATTTCCAGCAAGTTTCGTGATGATACCATGCTCAGGGTCTTTGCAATTAACTTGAAATCGTATAAATGGATTCGACTATCTCTACACACAGCCTATTAACATGGAGGTCTATGGCGCCACCAACCTTCAGCATCACCGTTGATGCCGAAGATTCGGGCCGGAAGAACTCTGAGCCTGCAGTGAAGCAGAAACTCATGGAGAGATGGCGATTGTGCCCGATCTTGACACGGGCGCAGTTTGATCCATCCATCAAACTGCACCTGTACTGGCTTTGGGCATAACGCCGAGGAGGTTAAGCTGAATTCACTGGACACAAAAAAGTAGGAAACGGGAGATAGACCCAAATCTGTTCCAAGTTTTCCCATTTCCAGAGGAGGTGTGCTACCCGGGAACATTAACAGCAACAAATACATTTAATATCATATTCGGCTTCATCAAGATTTATATATTTATTTGGTGTATTTACAGACTTTAATAGCATGTATAAAATTGTGTACATAGTTTCGAAGTGCTGGCATTATCATAATACATATAGGCATGGTGTCATAGGTGAACCATGGGAGAAGTGAACCCACCGTGTCACCAGACAAGTGTGAACCAAGGCACAGAGTCTAAGTCACCCCTTAGTACCCACCAGGGCACCCCGCAGGGGACTCCCAGGTTGCGGTCCCTAGCTACACTTAGTGGTGAGCAACTAGGCAATATTGGAATTTGCGTATTTTCGCGAATACCCGCAATGATATTCGATTCGATATTCGTAATCTTGAATATTCGCATTAGTGGGCATGGATCGCAATGCGTGCATGCAAGTCAATGGAACTCGGATATTCGTCTGGGAGAATATTTGTCATTTCTGTAAAAAAAATTAGATGGTGGCAGATGTAGAGAAATGTAGAGAAAAATAAGTCTTTACCACAGAAACGCAGTCTTGACAATCCGATGAAGTGTGTTTGCATATTTGTTGGGAGTATATAGCATTGTATATGTACATGACTGCCCCCTACAGGGAGCTCAGGGAAACTTCTACTGAAAGAATTTAAAGGTTACATCTGAAAAGTGCTTGCTTGGCTGTCACATTGATGATTTCAGTCACTTAAAGCGGACCTACCACTTGTTAGGTCTCTCTGCAGTATCAGCTTCAGGTCAGCTAATACTGCAAAAATCCCTGACTAAAAAAAAAACACAACTGTCTTTTTAGAGACAGCCCCTCTTACTGTGTTATGTCTCGCCTAGGCAGGATGTTACAAGCTGCGGGGGTTACTGGGAATTCTCTCCCACAAGCCCCTGTGTCCGAGTCTCATAGATGTGATGTCAGCGTCACGTCTGTGCGACTTTGTGAAGAGAGGAGAGAGAAGCCTCTCTTCACACGATCTAGCTGAGTGCCCCCCCCCCTTTTCCCCACACGGAGCTGCAGAGAAAACTCTGTGTAAGAGAAGGGAGGGGTTGTTGTCAGCTGCTGCCTGGAGAAGATAGATCAGGAAGTGGCTTCTCTGCCCTTATTCAACATGTTGCCACCATCAGATACAACATGAAGGTAAGTCATTTTATTTGTTTTTGTGTAGCAGTTTTCCAGGATCTGAACTGCTGACAGGTAAGTAATCTGCTTATTTCATGTATGTATGGTTTTTTTGTTTTAGTTTAAAACTGCTTTAAGGCCCCCATACACGTCTAGATTTTCCTTTCAATCAACTTAAAAAGATAATTTTTTTTGAATAAACATTTTAGATGATGTTAGATTCTAATTTAAAGACTAGCTTTTTTATTGTCGTGGAGGAACCAGAGATACCTCGTTACATTGTCTCTCGTTTCCATATCTCTTAAAACTGAGCATGCTAAGCTGTCTTACATGTGTTCCTCATTCACTCGAATTACTGTAAAGAGGAAAGAATGCGGATTAAAGCTAAAGCCGGAGAAGACAAAAGAGATGACAACAGGCATAGCATTGGTTTTCAGCGCTGACAATGAAGACATTGAAGTTGTGGACAGTCTCTGCCTCCTGGAGTCAACAATCAATGAGACGGACTCCAGCAGTCAGGACATACAGCACGCTCCAGAAGTTGGCAGAGTTGCAGTAAAGGGCTTAGAGAAGATTTTCCGAAGTACCGACGTGTCTGCAAAGTTCGAGCTGTATTTTTTCTCTGTTACAGTCTATGGATGTAAAAGCTGAACCCTGCGGATGGAGGATAGGAAGAGAACTGCGGTTAAAATTTTCAACTGAGGCTTCAGTTCAAATTAACATTAACCTCGGGTTTAATCTGTAATAATAATTGGATTGGTTCCCCATTGCAGGAGTCAATTATTGATAGGGTGGGGGTGGGGGGGGGAAGAAAATGTGTAATGCACCTGAACCTAAGTTAATAATAATAATGATAACTCCAGGGCCGCCGTTGGAAATTTTGGGGCCCCATACTAGGACATTTTTTGGGACCCACTACCCCTCCACCCATCTGAGGGCTCCACAGGGTGCTTACCTGCTTTGTAGCCGTGGGGACTAAGACATTGGCAGCATCATCAAGGCTGCTGTCAGGATGCAGCACGCAGGTAGCCATGCCGACGCATCAACAATAGCAGACCAGTGCCCCCCCCCCCCAGATGTCCAAACCTGGGCTGGGAGGACCCCCTGTACCGGCCTAACGGCGGCCCTGGATGGCTCTTCCAACCTTGGACAACCTACCAATCTCTAGGAAGTAATGCTCTCCAAAAAGAAAAGCTTATGACTACATAGTAGAAAAAGGAACCCTACTACCTACCCATAGACCAGACTTCTATAAGAAGAGATCATACTAGAAGCAAAGGTTTAGGTGTATAAAACGTCAGCTGTTTTTTGGACACCGATGCACAAAATTCTAATTGTGTTGGCGTTTAAAGTAGGAGAAGGTGAGAAAATCCACAGAAGATGAGGCATATTGGAAATATTTGATCTGTATGGCCTTCAGGAGTCTGTATTGCCTCCAGGAGTAACACCCCCTAACTCCAAGGTTAACCCAATCTTAAAATTCTGGGAAAATCCAAGATTTATTGAAACCGGAATTTGGTCAGGAAAGCCACATTAAAATGTGACTTCCCAAAATGGCATAGTTGACAGGTATGGGGGCTCCCACCAGAAAGGTGAGTATGCCCAATGTTAGCCCGGGTGAGTATTGTTAGTAAACAAACTTACCCCAAGTTAACTCGGGCTAATCGCCCAGGAGGTTTTTTTTTCAATGGACACATCAGTGCATAGCAAAGTGAAGCTTCTGTGTGTACTCTTCCACTGATGATCAATGGAAAAATGGATGGCTCTTTTGATCTTGGACCACCTACCAACCTCTAGGAGGGAATACTCTCCAAAAAAAACAACTTATGACTGTGGTAGAGAAAGGAACCCTACAACCCACCCACCACCCATAGACCAGATCTCTATAATAGGAAATCAAAGGTTTTACATCAGCTGTTTTTTTGGACAAAGATGCTGAAAATTCTTATTGCGTTGGCCAAAGTTTAAAAAAAGGAGAAGGTGAGGAAATCCAAGATGGATCAACGTGATTAGAGTGACTGAATGAGGGACTGGCCTTTGGTCACATAGAAGATGAGGCATATTGGAAATGTTTGATCTGTTTGGCCTCCAGGAGTCTGCTTTCACTCGATGCCACTTAATCAAAGTCATTTAGATGTTCGGTTGACAATGACTGAATGAGTCATGTGACACCAACAATCCAAAAAAAAAAACCTTGGACACAAATTGCATGAAAAGCCCAAATTAAATGTTTAATTAATTAAATAGTTTTAAAGTGCAACTTCTCAAGGTCACCTGGAGAACGGGACACTTGAGAGTCATGTAGCTTCGACTGCCTGACCTACCGGTCACCCATTTTTGGGGAACAAGTCCTAAGCCGCTTTCGGGGCGGGACAATCGAATAAACCCGTGCAGTTTGGTGTGGTTGTTTCACTGCTGTGTGCACTTGTTTCCATTATAGGTCGGCCCCCTCTGTCAAGCGTATACGCTTTGCGGGGGTCTCAACGTAGCACATTGATGTTGCCTGCTCGGTGGATGATCTGTTTACACATCCGCCGGTGCAGAGGCTCAGTGTACTCGACTACGTTGAGCCTTACATCAGCGGAGCAGCTCAACGCAGTGAAGACAGATCCTCCACCGAGCAGGTAAGTCTATCTGCTACGTCGTAGCAGATAGACTTACCCCGACGTATAATGGAAACAAAGCCTAAAGCCCCCCATACACCACATACAATTACCATGCAATTTCTGTACAATCAACTTTTCTTCTACCAAAACCATGTAATATGAGGACCTTTCTACACCTTCCAATCACTATGTATTCTATCAGGGAGGTCACTATACTACATAGTTGTTGGTAGATCTGATGGAAATTGTATGGAGGAATCTAAAGGTGTATGGGGGGCTTAAGAGTTTCACATTTTGTGTACTTGCTCAATAAAAGAAATCTAGTAATCCAAGCTAAGCTCAGGAAGACATTAGACAGCTTTGCACCCTATACTTCTACTTTGACAAGGTACCGGGTGCAGAGAATCACCCGCATGAACCACCCAGGAGGATAAAAAGTTTCAGGTCACCAGCACCCACTGGTTTTTTATCTACTCCATCCATGTAGTAATAGAGTAATAGTAATTCTATAGTAATAGTAAGTAATAGAGGGCAGGGAGAGTGAATGAAAGTTTTCCACTCAGGAGAGTAATTTAAACCTATTCTCATCATGGACACGACAGAAAAACATTTCAGCACGCCTGCCGTAGTGGATGACCCCCTTCCTTCCTCAGATTATCCCTTTGCCTGGAAGTAATCTGCTGGAAGCCTTTAAGTGACTTGTAAACAAGAAAAGACTGTTTGAGATCCCAAACACAGACCTCTCTTGTGACATAAGAAGAGAACAAACTGTGTTGTCAGGATACAAGATTTCGTGAAAAATTAATGAAACTGTTAGTGAACTCGGAGTCCCTCCATTGCCGCCCGCGTTCGCAGTGCCGCGTACTACGCAGACTTTCTGTTTAAAATCCGTCAAAGCACGACATCCTCAAAACTTTCTTTTTTTTATTTACGTCAGTTTATTTTATGCTAGCTGGCTCTGACACCGGGCACTCGGAAATAGGCACAGCACAATTTAGCTCCTCTGTCAGCGAGACGCTTGCAGGCGAGTGTGAACCTGACGCGAATGCACAATCCTATCCAATTTATTATATGCAAAGATGTTTACCAATAAAATACTTTTTTTTTTTGCATTTATTATTTATACTTAAAATAGAGCCAAGGTTGTATTCCCAGGGATCCTTTGTTAGATCAGACATTGATGTTCGAACTGCTGTAATTAACTAGAGTTTCTGGGTCTCGGCCAATAGGAGACAAGCTATCAGGTTCTCCTCCATAGCTCTACCAGGCAGACAGAAGCAGGTACAAAGTGTGCACCTGGTTTTAATAGGTGAGGCCCATAAATAATGGTTACAGCTCCTGCTAATTAGCTGGGGTTGCGGAACATGCACTTCTGCTATTCCTAGAACTGCTAGCTGGAGACCAGCAGGGTCTATATTGAGATGAATGCCCCCTCTCGGCTCTATAGAGATGAATGCCCGAGCGTTGATGTGTATACATGGAATCAGGAAAAATTCATTGCCTTCTGCTTCTAATTGGGAATATGTCTCTCTTCTCATCCCCAGGGCTGCAGGCGCTCCTTCCTCAGTACTTGCGAGTGAGATTTGTAAGGGCTGCGTTGTCCTACATTTCCTGCAACTCCCAGGGAAGGATGGAGTGCCAAGGAGGAGAATGCTGGTGCCACTGTGATCCTGCCTACCCACAATGTAACTGCCCTTCGGAGGACATCCATATCCTGGAGAAGAGCCTAACGCAGACGCAGGAACAGGCAACGGGTCAGAACAAAGAGTTTGAGGAATCTGGTAAGTTGTGAAGTGATTAAGGTCTATAGCCCAGGTGCCCAACCTGTGGCATGTGGCCCTTTGAGTGTTCTTTGGTGGCCCCCCTTCAGTTCCACTTCCACTTGAGGCCCCCAAAACCTAACTATTAATGCATAGGACATAGAAACTTTGAAGCACATAACCTTTGATGATATACATGACACAGAATGTGCATTAACATACTTCAGCCTAGGTGCCCAACCTGTGGCCCAGGGGCTGCATGCGGCCCTTTGGGCGGTCTGTGGCGGCCCTCCACTTGCCGCCCCCGAAACCTAACTATTAAGTCATAATGCACATGAACTCGTCTGCCTGTAGTGCTGGGGGGATCAGCAGACTGGTGAGTGCCTATCCTCCCACTACTCCACCAATGAACGGGGGGGATGTACAGGGTGGGCCATTCATATGGATACACCTTAATAAAATGGGAATGGTTGGTAATATTAACTTCCTGTTTGTGGCACGTTAGTATATGTGAGGGGGAAAACTTTTCAAGATGGGTGGTGATCATGGTGGCCATTTTGAATCCAACTTTTGTTTTTTCAATAAGAAGAGAGTCATGTGACACATCAAACTTGAAAATTAGATTTAAAATGAGATGAGATTGAAAATGTTATGTGCGGCCCTCTTGTGATGCCAAGGGCCACACTTATGGCCCTCCATATCAACTTGATTGCCCACCACTGTACTACAGTGTTCCCTAATGCTTAAAGTATTATTTAAAAAAGTTATAAAAAAAATTAAACATAATGTCTTCTAGTTCTGCCTGCTGCCATGTCGTCATTATAAAATGCTTCTACAAGTCAGTATAGGTTGAAACTGTTATGTGCGGCCCTTTAGTGATGCCGAGGGCCGTACTTGTGTCCCTCCATAGCATCTCAGTTGCCCACCACTGGTCTACAGTCTTCTTCAAGGGTGTGTAAACTAAGGCTATGTTTCCATGGAGCTATAGGCTCCGTTGGGTCCCCCTGCGCCAAGCGCATTCCTTTGGCGGGGACCCGATGCAGCCGATCCACATTACCTGTCTGCAGCAGCGGATGTTCTTGAATCCGGCCCATTGCCTAGAGGTTTCCAAACGTTGCCATGGCTACGATGCAGTGGTGAGGTCATGACACTGTGGGCGCATCCTCATGGTGACTAGAGATGGTCGCATTTTTCGACTAGCTGAATTTGTGAGCTGATTGCAAAGCCTCTGATAATGGTATAATCACCAACATTGCTGGAGATTTACAGAAGTGCTGTGTTAGGTCCGTAGGCTCACCTGAGTCTGAGGCCACTGAGGCTGGAGAGTGTAGAAAAGCCCAGTGGCAAGGACCGCAGGACGCAGCAGGTAGCAAGATAGAGCAAAGGCGAAGTCAGATAACAGGCAGTAGGTCACTGCAGGCGGCAATAAGCGTCAGACAATCTGGGTTGGCAGCAGTAGAAGTAGACAGTAGTGAGGGATCAGGCAGTAGAGTAGTCGAAGGCAGTTCCGAGGTCAGCAGCGGTAAATCAGTGGTAGCAGAGGAGTGGAGGAGATGTAGCACGATCAAGGCTCAGGAGCAACAATAATCAGCAGGGGAATGTTGCAGAGGGTTGGGCTTTATAGGGGAAGGACAAGGGTATGGATGTAGGATAGGAGGGTCCCTTTGATGGATCGATGAGTGGAATAGCCCCAAGATAGATCAGGAAGTGGCTTCTCTGCCCTTATCCAACATGTTCCTACCATCAGCTAAAACACGAAGAAGGTAAGTCATTGTATTTGTTCTTGTGTAGCAGTTTTCCAGGATCTGAATTGCTGACAGGTAAGTAATGTGCTTATTTCATGTATGTTTTTTTTTGTTTTAGTTTAAAACCGCTTTAAATTAGCGTGTTCCTCTCTAGACGCCAGTAAATCGCTTACAAACATCTGATACCTTTTTTGAATATCCACCTTTATCTTCAAACATAAATCCACTTGAAGATTGATTAAAAACAAATAGTGTGTATATCGCTCTGACTCAGTGCGCCAGCGTTTCAATTACAGCTGCGTTTCCTTTCTTTGGATAAACTTCATCTATCCACCAAAGGGAATTGTATTACACACAACAAGAGGCGAGCGCTTAAGACATCCTTTCATGCTCTTCCAAGGGGCATTTTACCCGCAACTTGAATATTTCACCGCTTGATTAACAAGCTGTGCTTAGTAACATAGGAAAACGCGCCATAAATAAAACGTAAATAGGACGGGCGCTGCGAATGTGCCAGTCGGCATGCTTGATGCAGGACGGGGGACCACTGGAGCGTAAAATTGGAGACGTACACCTTGATTTAAACTCTCCCATAACAATTTGCGCCATGATTTTGTTTGTAACGGAATATCAGCGTTGTCAATGGTAATATATTTACCTGCGTGCCTAGCACTCAATTTAACTAACGCGACCGCGAATCTAAGAGGCCTTGGCGCGCTGTACGCAAAGGAAACGGGACTGGTTGTGGCGCTTGCTACACGCGAAGGATCCCAGCTCGGGAGCATGTCGATTGTCCTCAGGATGTGTTTGGGACACTGATGCGACTTTTGTTCAACAAGATACCAAGGGGGTCCAGGCCTTATCCGGGACCACATCGTCCCCGACCTGTTGAGACACTCACGCCCGCCCACCATACCACTGTGAACATTTTCCCCCGGCTACATAGGAGAGGTACCTCACATCAATGTTAAGATCCACAAACTTCCTAAGGTGCCTAGGCCTGAAGAAGCCTTTTTCGGCGAAACATGTAGCCCTATAGGCACCTATCAACTTTTCATCTGTATCATCCACCTTCCTATGCGCAGACTTTGAATTTGTGGGATATCGATGTTGGCATCTGCTAAATATGTGTTCTTAATTTGATTTTTAGAATAAAGACATTTCTTCTTTTTAGAATATCTGGGATTACATATATACATTAAGAATCAATTACTTTGGTGTTGCTGTTCCAATCAAAGTCCCACGAGGGAATCTCCTTTGTATTGGTTTGCACTATAGCTTAAGCCCCCCATACACGTTCCGATTTTTCGTACGAATTTTGCCCGACCGACCGATCGGGAGATTAATCGATCGGGAGATTAATCGGATTCGGAATTATGTACCCGACCGATCCCGATGTGTCAAAATCGGCCGAAAAATCGATCGGGGACCGCTTTGGACCTGTCCGTACATTTTTGGTCGATCTGCTGTTAATAAAAAGGGTCAGACTGATGGATCGGTGATAATTCGAATTCCGATTTTTTGTGCCAGCCGACCGACCATAACATTTTAGGTGAAAATCGGGTGACAGGATCGGATGAAAAATCGGTCGGGAGAATAATCGGAACGTGTATGGGGGGCTTTAGGGATGGGAACAACAACCAAATTTAAAAAGCCCTCCAATCTTTTGCTTGATTCTCTGCAAAGGAAACAAAACCCGTTCACTAACCAAATGAGCTGTTTTTATGAGTTTAATATTTTACCTCCTAATTGAATTGAATTAATATAACTAGATTTTTTTAAAGTTGTCTTGACACTTTTTGCAGTGATTGGGTTTGCCCAAGTTTTTGGGGCCTTCCCACATTCAGGGTCGGCATCAGAGCTCCAGGAGCAGGCGAGCAGGTGACACTGGGGGGGGGGGGCATGCCCAGGGCTGCCGTGTGCCAGCCTCATCCATATTGACCACCTCTATGCAGTAGGTGCACCCATTGAAGAGAACAAGGGGTGAGGAACATCTTTTAAACAAGGGTTGCAAAACCTATTATAACGACATGTGGAGAGGTGCTGATATTATGTAAGGCTTGGGTCGTTTTACAACAACCCAACCCAGCACACAGGGTTGCACACACCCATTGTAATTGTTTACAGGTACGGTGTCGTTACATGCACACGCCCCCCAAGCACCAGAATGAAGCGTCACCAGTATAGGCTGCATTGTGCGGTTTTACAATATAAAGCAGATAATAGTCTCTAATCCTGAGGCTCTGGTAAAGGGAATTCACCCCATGCATCTCAGCCTAGTCCCAATAGGGAGGTGACATCTTACATGGCAGAGATTATCTTGTGTCCCTCTGGCCTGGATGCTAGGCCTAACTCTAAGGATAGTAAAACAATTAAACCCGTAATGTAACAAATAAACACCTGTTAAACATTGACACTCATATGGTTTCATGTGTGTTATAAAGCAGCTTACTGGTGGCACCAGGCACTTCCTGTGTGGGGAGGTTCCGAAGTGAAGATTGGACGCTATGGAGCTCTGTATGGGAGTCAGGTAAACTCACACAAGGCTGCTGTGAAGGAGCCCTTGTATAGACAGGAGGAGTAAAGAAAAGGTCAGAAAAACAATGCAGCCAATGGTATGATTAAAGCAAGAATGCAACCAATTTATTAGATTTATGAGCATAATACCGATACTATACGCATCAGCCTGAAGACCCCAGGTGGGTTGTAAGATGGACAAGTATTATAGGAACCCAGAAGTGGATCATATCTGGGACTGCAGTTCTGCAGTTGTTGCAGTCTTTCTTGATATCATATGAAGTGAGGACATAGAAACAAGCCAGGGAAAGCACACCTGAACCCAACAGCACAAGGAGCTTAAGCAGATCAAACTTTAAGCCCCCATACACTTCCAATCTTTCAATACAATCGGTACAATCAACTTGTATTCTACCAAAACCATGTTAATATGAGGACCTTTCACCTCCAATCACTAGTTATGCGTAATCAGGGAGCTGGAACCAGCACTCCATATTCAGTGATATAACCTTCAAATCACTAGTATTCTATAGGAGGGAACCCGGCCTACATAGCAGTGATAATACCTTCCAATCACTATGATTCAATCAGGAGGACCCGGCACTACATAGCAGTGTATGAATCCTTCCACTACTATGTATTCTATCAAGAGGACCGCTACTCATTCAGTGAATATACCTTCAATCCATGTATTTCTATCGGATGACCCTCACTACTACATGTGTATATACCTTCCAATTACTAGTATTCTATCATAGGGACGACACTACTGCAGTCATTATATCCTTCCATTATACTATTATCTATAGGGAGGACCCGGCACTACATATCATTGATTATACCTTCCAATCATATGTATTTCTATCAGGAGACCCGACATACTGCAGTGATATATGCCTTCCAATCATTTTTGTATTCATCAGGAGGACCCAGCACTATAGTGATATATACCTTCCATCACTAGTGTTTTCAATGGAGTACCCGCACTAATCGTTGATATATACTCCTTTCCATCATATGTATTATCAGAGAGTACCAGCATACTAGCAGTGATATACTCTTCCAATACATTGTATTCTTCAGGGAGGACCCGGCACACATATCAGTGATTAACCTTCCAATTACTATGTATTCTATCTGAGTACCCGACACTTACATGAGTCATATTACTTCCAATTTTATATTTATTCTATCAAGTTATACCCTCACTACATTCAGTTATATATCCTTCAATCCTGTATTCTATCAGGGAGGACCTAACTACATAGCAGTGATATATACCTTCCATATATGTATTCTAGGGAGGACCCGCATACATACATGATATTACTTCCAATCACTTGTATTCTATCAGGGAGGACCTGCACTACAATGCATATATACCTTCCAATCACTATTTATTCTATCGGGTGGCCCGGTAACTACATATCAGTTTATTACCTTCCAATACTATTTTTTCTATGGGAGGACCTGCACTACATAGCAGTGATATTACTTCCAATCACTATTTATTCTTCTGGAGACTGGCACTACATAGCAGTGATATATAATTCCAATCACTATGTATTTGATCAGGAGGACAGCACTACATGGCAGTGATTATACCTTCCAATTACTATGTATTCTTCAGGGGACCCGGCACTAATTCTTATATATACTTCCAAGCTGTATTCTTCATGGATGACCGGCACTACTAGCAGTGATATATCCCTTCCATGACTTGTATTTATCAGGATGACCCGCACTAATACAGTGAATATACTTCCAATCACTATGTATTCTTCAGGGAGGACCGCATACTAGCAGTGATATATACCTTCCACACTATGTTTTATCAGGAGGACCCGCAATACATAGCATGATTATACTTCCAATACGATTTTTATCAGGGAGGC
>CM070038.1:7037840-7048794 GCA_036250615.1 Ptychadena robeensis | reverse complement strand
CTGAAGCCTTGCGTGCAATGAGGTTATTAGCGGGGATGTTATTAGTAGGTCACTGGAGGACCTACTCCAGTATTACCATATTTTAAGGACCACAATATGCATTTTTTCACCCCCAAAATTGGGGGGAAAAAGTGCCTGCGTCTTATGGTCCGAATGTCGTGCCTTGGCTTCTAGCCGGGGAGCTTGAGGAGCTGTCAGGTGAGAGATGCCAGCCATTGTCCGACTCTCCCATCTGTACTGTATAATTGCCTCCTATGCCAGCAGAGCTCAGAGCCCTGCTGGCATAAGCACTGAAGAGAGGGATAGATGAACTTGCATCTATCCCTGTCTCCCTCCGTGGAAACTGCAATCACGCTGCAGCTCCCACAGACAAATTAACAGCCAGCTGGAGAAGAGAGCAGAGGAGAGTAATAGACTCTGCAGCCCAGCCCCCCTCCTCCCGATCAGTGTGGAGAATGACGTTGTGCTGAGAGTGTACTGCTGCTAGTGACACTTACTGGCTGAATTGAATATTGCATTCATTGAATTCATTGCATTAACCCATGATGTGAAAAATGTAATCTTTTCTTTTTGGTTTTCCTGCCCTAAAAACTGGGTGCGTCTTATGGTCCGAAAAATACGGTACATAGTATGGGGTTTATTTGCTATATGATGATAAAAAGTGGACCAAAGGGCATTATACATTGCACGGCAACCCATAGCACCTAATTGCCATATGTTATTAAACTATAAAGGGGTCGCTGCATCTTATTTATCTTCCTACTCTCTGCATTGCTTTAGTGAATATGCTGAGTATCCTCATTGAATAGTAACTTATTTCTTTTTGTTTTTTTCCACAGATCGGTTTCTTTTTGGTGGCATCGGATTCAGTCTCTCCTATACTGTAGTGCCTCTCTTGTGCCGGGCACATTTCTAGAGGCCTCCCACAGCTGTACCTGTACTTTCCAGCATCCCAACTGCCAGGCCAACATACCCTGCATACAGGGACCAGGTCCCCTGTGTTCCCTCTGTTCAACGGTACACCATGCCTTGTGTGCCAGCTGCAACCCTGGATATACCCTCTCAGCTCAAGGCCTATGTGCGCCTGCAGTGCCTGAGTCCTCTGAACCTTACCTAGGGACAGAAGGTAGCCTTCAGGACTTGGAGGTTAAGTATTTGCTCCTAAAGCAGGACGGACGCTTGAGAGCCCCAGCGTTCTTTATTTCTGGAGATCTTCGACTTGGCATGTGGTTTCAGATGGGAGGCAGGAAACGTATGCTGCTGACCTGCAAGAGCAACAAACATTGGCCGAGGCAGTTACACATGCTTCTTGGACTTTCCATGCGCCTTTGTCTTGCTGGGAATGGGACCAGAGATCCACAAGTAACGGTGTATGTCAACCCCTTTGGAGGGAGTCACTCAGAAAGCTGGCTGTTGCCCGCCGGGGAACAAGGTTACCCAAGCTGGGAGAAGACTTGGGACGTGGAAGGAGGAGACCGCTGCCAGAACTGGACTTTGATATTAGGCCATCGGTGGCGGTCATTTTTTGAGACTGTCCATTTTTACATGAGAAGCAACCCTCTTGAAGAAGAAGGAGAGGAAGATTCAGCGGAATGGACTGACAAACAGACTTTGGATGACAAATTGGGGGACCCTGAGTATGTCCGTATCGATGGCCTTCATGCTTTTGGTTACAGCGTGCCCTTCGACCCGGAGGCAGTCAGGGGCTTGGCTCAAAAACTTGAGCAGCCTGGATCCAGAGAAGGAGCGCTTATGGAAATGCAAGAGTTGAGGAAACGGGTCAATTTCCTTTCCCCACCTGGCGCCCGTAAGTTGGATCTGTTTAACTGCCTACTGCGACACCGGCTGAAAATGAGCAGCAACGAAGTGGGAAGAATACAAGCCCAGCTTTCCGTATTCAGCAGTCAGCTTCCTAACGGCTCCACGTACGAGACGACGAAGCTCTGCAGCTAGAAGTCCCCACCACTTCATTCTCTATCTTCTTTGATACATAACAAAGGCCTAATCAGGCTTTAGAATCATGTACAGTGTCTTCCTTTTGTGAAGTCTGTTCTTACCACTTCAGTAGTCCTTGGCTCTTCGCTATCTTCGTACTGGAGCAGCAGAGTTCCAAAATGGTTACATTTGCCAAACAAAAGGATGCAACGAAAAAAAAAAAACAACAAAAAAAAAAACGTTATATGTTAATATAGTCGACGCTTTCTAAATTTTATTGTGCAACCCGAGCGATGTGCGACCTCCGGTGACATGTCGATGAATGTCATTGTTATGCAGTCTCTTCTGGCAAGCCAAGAGTGCCCAAGCTGGAGACAAAGCTGTGTATTCCAAAGAGCTACGGAAACTCTAATAGACATCACAGCTTAAGCCATAGTAAGAGGAACCTCCTGGTGACAACATCTTTACTTGTCTTTTAATATGGAAGGACGGTTGAGGTGAAGATTTGGCCGTATCATGTCTCAAGATGGCCAATGTGGGCAAAAAAAAAAAAACGTAACTAGGCAAAAATAAACGTGTAGAAACAGGATAAGTGTCAAATTTAAATGTTCATGGGCGTTTGAAATTCTATAGAACTGGGTATTTATCGACCTATATACCTATCCAGCTGTCTCCTAAAGCCTTATTATTGTCACCGGTGGCGCTTGCAATGGGTGCGTGTCATCCGGTACAAAGGGGGTTCACAGAGCTTGTAATAGGTCGTAATGATGAAAACTGGCAAAAAAGCACAAGACAAAAAAAAAAATAATAATACAAGACTTTCCAGTGACCAGTGTGTGTCTATGTTTTGAATAAGTACACATTCTGCGTGTGTCTGTGGACACAGGGTTTAGTGCGTGTTTACAGATACCCAGGTCTTTCGTGTGGATGGGCTTAAGACGGCACGAGGAGGCGGCCTTCTGGTCCCCGATGCAATTTAGTGATATTTAATCTGTATTTAGACCCCGGTAATGAATGCAGAGCCGTACCAGGGAAGCAGGCTCATTGAGCGACTGTCTCAAGAATAAAGCCTATGTGGAAATAAGTGTCTGTAAACCCCCGAGCAGAGATAATATGGCTTCTTCAAGGTCAGATGAGCCGATATTGGCATATAGTAAATACTTTCTATTAATGGACACAGGTTGAGCTAATTATGCACTGTTGAGCATGACAAAAGATTATTGGTTATTTTCTAAGCCGTTTGGCACGACTAAAAAAAAACTCCCATTTCTTTGAATGTGCCATAAGGTGATTTATAACCTACTTGTGGCCATGTGTTTTCGGATATTTGTATCTCAAAGAGGGCTCAATAAAGACTAGAAAGCTTTGTAGACCTTTCTGTATTACAACATCAATTTACATCTACTTATCTTTATTTAGATAGACCTGACTGGTATAAACGCCTGCCTTGCCGGATACATTTCAAAGTGTTCCTCCATGTTTGTGGTAAGAAGCTCCATTACAAATGGGTTTCCGTTCAGGGTGGAGTAGGAGAGACGCAGAGAGGCCACTTCCCATTCTCTTTGCATCTCAATTAGAGATGGTCGAATTTTTTTTTAAAAACGCGACCATTTCGGTTTCGAATTAATTGCAAAGCCCCTGAACATGGTATCATCACCAAACTTGCTGGAGATGTAGAGAAGGGTTGGGGGTATACTACAAAAAAAAAAAAGCATGTCTCTAATACAAACAGTTTTTTCACAAATGAAGTTCAAAGTCAAGTGAAAATCTCGAAAATCGGAATTTCGACTTTAACTTTGACCTTAAGTTATGCAAAAACTACATGTGCTAGAGCAAGACTTTTTTTTTTCAAATGTTCCCACACCCCTTCTCTACATCTCCAGAAATTTTGGTGATGATTCCATGTTCAGAGGCTTTACAATCAGCTCACAAAGATAGCAAGTCGAAAAATTCGACCATCTCTAATCTTCATAGCAGCACCGCATGGTGCCGCTGGAGACACCGCCGTTGATGATCAATGTACAATTGTGTTAAAAATTATTCAACCCCCACTGAAATTAATTGTTTTGGCCACTTTGACATTGATTTTGATCATTTCAGTCATCTTGTTTACAACGAAATCAGCGAGGCACTTGTAAGTCAGACAAATATAACATAACATTAATAATGAAATAACCACAATCATTATCAGTTTTATTCAACCCCCAAGTGACATTCATTCTTAGTACTTAGTACAACATCCTTTTCCAGTTATAACAGCTCATGTCTTGCAGCGATCTACGGGGATCTTAGCCCATTTTTCATGGGCAAAAGCCTCCAGTTCAGTCACATTCTTAGGCTTGGGCGCTGCAGCTGCTTTCTTCATGTCCCACCAGAGGTTCTCAATCGGATTTAAGTCTGGTGACTGCGATGGCCGCTCCAAAATGTTCCAGCCTTTCATCTGCAACCATGCTCTAGCGGACTTGGAGGTATGCTTGGGATCATACTAAGTACTAAGAATGAATGTCACTTGGGGGTTGAATAAAACTGATAATGATGTGACACAGAAAAGACATTTGTGGTGATTTCATTATTAATGTTATATTTGTCTGACTTACAAGCGCCTCGCTGATTTCATTGTAAACAAGATGACTGAAATGATCAAAATCAATGTCAAAATGGCCAAAACACTAAATTTCAGTGGGGGTTGAATAATTTTGAACACAACTGCAAGTGTCTTCAAGACTAGAGATGGTGAACTGGAGATTTTCGACTAGCTGAATTTGTGAGCTGATTGCAAAGCCCCTGAGCATGGAATCGTCCCCAAACTTGCTAGAGATGAAGAGAAGTGTTGGGGGGTATACTACAAAAAAAGTTTTGTTCTAGCTCAAATAGTTTTTGCACAAATTAAGTTCAAAGTCAAGTCAAAGTTTAGAAAGTCACAATTTCGACTTTGACTTTGTGCATAAACTACACATGCAAAACTTTTTTTCCCAAATGTTACCCCCAACCCTTCTCTACATCTCCAGCAATTTTGATGATGATACCATTTTCAGAGGTTTTCCAATCAGCTCATGAAGTCAGCAAGTCAAAAAATTTGACCATTTCTAGTAAGAAGCTCCATTAAAAATGGAATTCCGTTCAAGACCGAGTAGGTGAGATGCAGAGAGGACACTTTCCATTCCCTTCATGTTTTCATAGCAGCTCTGCGTGGTGCCGCTGGAGACACCTCCATTGAAGATCAATGGAAGTGACTAAAGGCCCCCACACACGTGTCGGATTCCCACCGGATTCCGGCATGATCGATTCCTGGCGCGTGCACGCGAAACGATCGTGCCGGAATCGCATGCAGCCCACCTTGTCCAATCGATCAGGTCCGATCGTTCAGGGGCCCAGAATCGGATCCGACAGAGAACCAACATGTTGGTCTTTCTGATCCGATTCTACCCAGATCAGGTGAGGTGGACAATCGGACACGGAATCGTCCCGGAATCCGTTGGATTAAGGTGGTATGCAGCGATGGATACTCTTAATTGGCCGATTGATCACACCTGCGATTCCCGGCAGAATCGCCGGAATCGATCGGGGGAGTGATCAATTGGCCATGGAATCCTACACATGTATGGCTAGCTTTAAAGAGGCGAAAAAACAGCGCACAACTGCATAGTCTCTTTAATGGAGGTGTCTTTGGCGGCACAGCGATGTGCTGCTATGAAGACGCAGTCTTTCCTTTGTTGAATCAATAGGGCACGCTCCTTCCAATTCGGCTGGAGCACATCCTAAGCTGCAGACAAACTGGCCACAAGCCGCAGGGATGCAGATGGCGGAGCGTATCAATATGCAGGTGGATTTTCCATGACTTGGGGGCAGTTTGCCAATGGCTTTGGGACTATTACTTTAGCTTCGTCTTGTAGACACGTCCATCGCTCTTCAGTGGCCTCGTCTCCGGCAGCACTGTGCAGTGGCGCAATAAGGACATGGCATCCCCTTGACTTAAAAACACTTTAAGTCAAGTCACTTAGTTAATGCAGAGTGGACACTGTCCCATTCAAAGAAGTGGTTGACACAAGCCCTTCGGCCTGGTACACACCTACCTGTTTTTTTCACACTTTGCTCAATACATGCCTAAAATGTTATACCCAATGGGCCCATTTCCATAAAAATGGGACAAACACAAGATGGGTGTGAACGAAACCTCAAACCTTGTCCATAATACCTGGCTTATACCTTCCAGGAAACTTCAATGAGTCCTGGATATTTCCCGAAATTACTCTCCTTCTTAAGTTCCCACCCAGCTTATGCAGATAATGTGCGGGGATGTAGAGTAATACCCCCTCTCTCCTAAATTAGTAAACCAGCAAATAGGAGGCAGGGGCATTACACTTACCATGCCGGAAGTGATATCATGGAGTGTGATTTCCAGCACTTCCGCGTTCCAATAACCTGATGTGACACTCCTCCCACTTCCTGTAAGTTTCCCCTTATTAATTTGCAGAAGGGGCTGAAGACGGGGATGGTCGGACAGCAATCACCGTCTACAGCTGGAAATGTCCTCTGTTACCACAGAGGCTGGGGGACTTTAAAGGCCAACCACTACATAACACAATGCATAAGAATTGGTATAATAAAAGTGAGGGGAATGTAAAATGAAAAAACAAATGTAATACTCCATGATATCAACAGAGTATCCAGTCTTGATGCATCCTAGTATTTATGACAGTTGGCGTTTTCAAAACGCTGCACGTTCAGATCGTCCACTGACGGATAGGGATGGACCGAACTGTTCGCCGGAGAACAGTTCGGCGGTGAACGAGCATGTTCGCCCATCCTCTCGCCGGCGGACAGTACGGGTGTTCGACCCGCCCCGTTCGCCGACGAGAAGAAGATCTAAATTCTTCCTCCGGCAGGATCAGAACCTGCGAGATCGTGCCGGAGGAAGAATCTTTTCACTACAAGACCGGGCATGCAGCCGGTCTTGTAGTGAAAAATCCGGCTTGGAGCAGGAAGTGACGTCAGTGACGTCACATCCTGCGCCCGTGACCAGGAACTATGCGTTCCAGGTTGCGGTCCAAGGACCGGATGTGACGTCACATCCGGTTTTTCCGATTCAAATTGCCCGCCTAGAGGCGGGGAATTTGAATGTGTCCGCGAACAGGGCGGACTTATTTAAAAGTCCGACCCGCCCGTTCGCGGACAGTAAATGGCGATGTTCGCCCATCTCTACTGACGGAAAGCCTCAATCATTAGCCCAGATGAAACCAAGAACAGAAAGATAATAAGGAGTAGTGTTGAGCTCGAATATTCGATTTTCAAATATTTAGCTGGAATATCGCCTATTCGCGAATATATCATCGGATATCCGACGCGATTATTCGCGATTTGTTGCGCTTTTATAATCGCAATTTTATAATCGCGATCCATTGCAATGAATGGGATCGCGATTATATAATCGCAATGCGATTTTTAAAAACGGAAATGACGGATATTCTCCCAGTCGAATATCCGAGCTCCATTGACTTGCACGCATTGCGCATATGTGATCGCAATTGCGATTTTTAGATCGCAATTCATGTCGTAAGTGCGGATATTCAAGATTACGAATATGGAATCGAATATTATGGCGGATATTCGCAAAATTACGCGAATTCGAATATTGCCTAGTCGCTCATCACTAATAAGGAGCACCCCAACGCACGTTTCATTCATATGGAACTTCTTCAGGGGGTGGATGGTAACTGGGGCAGAGATGGATTGATCTGCTGGTGGAGCGTAAGGCGTCACTATAGGATGTAAGGTAAGCGGCTAAATAGGTAGTATCGGTGGGGCGTGGGCCTGGGTGGTAGAACGGGGAGCTCCCACTCCCCGGAGCACAGCCACAGTCACCAGGGAATGGCGGTAATTGGCGGGGGACCGTCTGTCACATAGCAAGGTAATGTTGTATGTAGAAGGTACATGAGTAGGGTTGTATCCTATGTAAAGAGTCTTCTCCCGCAGTCAGTGGTACGTCCCGGTTAGCTGCCTGGTGGGAAACTTGACCAATATGACCTGGCATGAAGATTGTCCATTACCAATTTAGATGTTTGAACCGTGTGCTTA
This sequence comes from Ptychadena robeensis, assembly GCA_036250615.1. Classification (NCBI taxonomy): domain Eukaryota; kingdom Metazoa; phylum Chordata; class Amphibia; order Anura; family Ptychadenidae; genus Ptychadena; species Ptychadena robeensis. The sequence goes on along the minus strand of CM070038.1, from coordinate 7,040,784 downwards.
GCCAAAACATTTACAGCAAGGACTCCTTGGAGAATTGAACATAGCACTACCCCACATTTGTCGGGGGTAACAAGTCAACTACCGTGTTTGGTCAGATGGGAAAGTACACAGTGCTGAGATGTCAGGGCTAGCGCCATGAGCAGGCCGGCAAGGACGGGCACGGGCGGGGGTCATGCATCTCACATATAATTTAGTGTAAGTGGAGGGCCCCAATTGAGGGGGTACACCAGCCTGGTCCTCCATGGCCTGCCCATAGCGCCAACTCTGGAAGCTATTCTCCAGATTATAAAAACCTCACCCTGGTTGGAACCACAACATTAAAGACATATACATCAATGTTATTATTAACCCTTCACACACAGGTTTCTACCACACCATACACAGGCCACTTTTACATGACCAAACAACTTTTAAGGGGCTCATAATCCTACAACCGCCTTTTTTGCTCAAAAACTCATATTTCCAAACTCTACAAGGACACAGCTGCAACATTTCACACTGATCTAATCATCTGCTTGATATGTAGGTGGTTGTGTGGTATCCAAAATTGCAGCACCTTTAAACAACAGATCAGCAATGAGAGACCCCTCCTATCTGGACACTGGGCCTTATATTACCAGGCAGGGCACTCCCATATGGTCATGGTCACATCATCACAATATTAAAGACATATACATCACTGTTATTATTAACCCTTCACGCACAGGTTTCTACCACACCATACACAGGCCACTCCTCTACATACCTATGATGGTTCCTTCCAATGACCTTTTACATGACCAAACAACTTTCAAGGGGCTCATAATCCTACAATCGCCTTTTTTCGCCCAAACACAAAAAATTTCAAACTCTTCAAGGACTTCAAGAACAAGGACACAGCTGGAACATTTCGCATTTGGGAACCTTTTATCATGTAAGGAATCATCTACTTGATATATAGGTGGTTGTGTGGTATCCAAAATTGCAGCACCTTCAAACAACACATCAGCAATAACAGACCCCTACCCAGGCCCATTCATAGCCTCTCAAGCTGTTGGGGGGGGGGGGGGGGGGATTGCGATCCCCATGGGGAATATGCACATTCGGCGTAGAGAACCAAGGACCAGCAGGGACCCTATGCACATACTCTGCACAGCGGCAGAAACGCCCCTGACTGGGCCTTATATAACCTACTACCAGGCGGGGCACTCCCGTGTGTCTTGATCATGGTCACATCATCACAATATTAAAGGCATATTCATCACTGTTATTATTAACCCTTCACCCGCACAGGTTTCTACCACACCATACACAGGCCACTCCTCTACGTACCTTTGAGGGTTCCTTCCAATGACCTTTTACATGACCTTTTAAGGGGCTCATAATCCTACAACCTCCTTTTTCCTACGAAAAACTAACATTTCCAAACTCTACAAGGACTTCAAGGACACAGATGGATCATTTCACATTCGGAACATTTCATTATATAAACAGAGGCGCATGTAACTTTTTTAGTGAGCTTCTCAGATGAGTACCAGGAGATGGTGTTTGGTACTCACCCCATATGTATGTGGTCTTCCTCACTCTCTCCCTCACTGTCCTTTGCGTCAGCCTCCTGCATGGTAGGTTCTGCTGCAGATGGACCTCCCTGTTCCTGATTGATCCTCCGATTCCATCCACAGGTCACCAGCTGGCTTTGGGTCACATGTAACTCACACTGTACAACATGTTTGAACCCCCAGATCAGTAGTGTGACCCTGACATTTTCTAACTTAGACTACCTGTAGTCCAAATGTCAACCTTTCATATATTCACATATGTCATATTCTAGCTGTCACACAGTGCTTTCCTCTTGTCAGATTTTACCCTTACATATTCTGACTTAATTCCCCCAGATCTCCAACATCCTTAGAATTCAAATCTTTTTTTTTGGATTATTAATTTACATTCCCAGTGTCACCCCCCCCCCCCTAACTGCAACCTTTCATAGTTATTCATATTTCCCTGCGGTTATCCAAGTGACATAAATTGTATACATGTAACATTTAGCTGCGGCCGCCCAGACACGGAGCGCCTCCAAGTTGTTAGTACGCATATGAGCTGTGTAACAATATTGCCGGTACACAGAGCCAGGTTTTGGCACTAATGAGTACCAGAGTACCATGTATGTGCACCGCTGGGTATACGGGAAACATCTACTTGGTTGTGTGGTTGTGTGGTGGTTGGTTGCATGATTACAGCACCTTCAAAAACAAATCCGCAATAACAGATTTCCTCCTCCTATAATTTTGTTTAAACTCTCATATAAGTGAAGATGATTTGAAACGTTACTTCTTACAAAGAAACCCGTTCACAAACACTATAGCAAAGAAAAAAGTTGTGTAGACTTTGTGAACTAATTAGATTACAGCCTTCCTGAGTCTACTTCAAACATGAAAGCAAACATATGGCTGCTTCCAGTTGTCATCTCATATTCCTGTAGAGCTGGTTATATGAATGAAGAACTCTGTACTCCAGAACATATTTTATGAACGTGAAAGTTTTTTACATTATTTTGCTATTTCATAACAAAAGGTATTTCCTGTCATGAATTATTGAATACATCTGCTTATCCATGGAGATGGGGCAAACCAGGATGTTATTCGAAAACTACAACTTTATTTGAGACATAAAATCAAACAACACAAACAAACACATCAAACAACACTGTGTGTATGTAACAGTACGACACAACAGTCAATATTTTACAGTATTGTACATTGATAAAAGCACATTAATGTTTCATATAGGGCAGTGATGGCGAACCTATGGCATGTGAGCACCCGACCTGTCAGCCAATTCAGAGGCTGATAGAGGAAAGAACTGCAGCCCATTGGCTCTTAAGCCCTCCATTCACCTTCAGATCGATTCATACAATCTCCATTAGATCTACCAACAACTGTGTAGTATAGTGGCCTCTCTGATA
>CM070038.1:7005852-7027817 GCA_036250615.1 Ptychadena robeensis | reverse complement strand
CCCCCCCCCCCCACAGCATTCTTTAACCCTTTCTATGAACCATTCCACTCACAGTCATAAAGACCTTACGACCATGCTGTCCTGCGGGTCTGTATTCTGCCAGCCAGTGGGTGTGCCTAGCAAGACGATATTATGACTTTTAGAAAAGTTACACCATTGCTGGAAATACAGTACAATTACAGGGCCAACAAAGAGACAGCAACAAGGGTAAGTTAATGCTATTTTGCCCATCAACCTTTTAAATATGTGCCAAGGCCATAATGTCAATGGCCAACACCATGAAGTCAATTGTGTGCCAAGGACAAAAATAAATTCCTCAACATTATATAACGGGATGTTAAGCTAGCCATACACGTGTCGGATTCCATGTCCAATGATTCATCATCCGATCGATTCCGGCGATTCTGCCGGGAATCGCAGGTGTGATCAATCGGCCAATTAAGAGTATCCATCGCAGCATACCACCTTGTACAACGGATTCCGGGACGGATCCGTGTCCGATTGTCCACCTCACAAATGGCAACTCCCCCTGATCCGGACAGAATCGCATGAGAAAGACCAACATGTTGGTTCTCCGTCGGATCCGATTCTGAGCCCCTGATCAATCGGACGCGAACGATCGGACCAGGTGGGCTGCATGCGATTCCGGCACGATCGTTTGGCGTGCACGCGCCCGGAATCGATCGTGCCGGAATCCGGTGCGAATCCGACACGTGTACGGGGGCCTTTACAGGGATCAATCAAACCCTCCCTCTGCATCCATTCACTAAAAGTTAAAGGAAGAAGGGTCAGACCACCCTTGCCTTGTGTTAGACTGCTGCCAGGAGAGGATTTGGAAAAGCAACACTGCAGATATATCGGTGTCAGTGATTTATATCTGAAGATCAGAAATGCCAGTCAAGTGGTATTTTGTAGAAACCAGGTCCACATAATCTCTCAATTTTAATATTTGACTTCTATTTATTGTGGTTCGGCTTTATGGGCACAGAGATACAATGTAGGTAAATGGACCTGTGGGCGAACATAGGGGAAAAGGCGTAGTGGATGCAAGTCCCAATAGAGATCTTGGTTTTTAGGAGCTTTTTTGCCAGGTAGTAGGGCCTTTGGCCACCTTAAGGGCTCGTTTACACGTTTTTTTAAGCTCCTGGTAAACCAGAAATTAAGATTAACATGCAAATTGCATTCAGACTGAACCTGAGTCTGTATTGTGATTGGCTCAATTTCATGACCCATGGATTACTGGGACCCTGTACCTTACCTTTTAAACCCATCTTATTCTAAAATAACGACAGAGGCAGTATTTCAATTTAAAAGCTTTTTAAAGAAGATTTTGTGGAAAATACAAATAATTTTGGCCACAGCCAATTAACCATTTAAATAACATTTTTAACCATTAAATAACCATCAAATAACATTAGATCCTGGAATGCCTCAACAGTGTCACTGAATTGCCCTTCTTTAACAACCGTACCGGCCACCAGCCCTTCAATACTGACTCGATGGGTACATCCGAACTTCCACTCCAGGGAGTGCCATAACTGAGGGCCTGAGCCCCGCCCAGCTTTGACCATCTAAGTGGCTGCCCTTCAGTACTGACACGCCACCATAAATTCTCCAAGCTCCACTCTTCTCCTGCGGCACTGCCGAGCTTCCGCCCTGCTGTGACAAAAACACAATTAGTACACGTTGAAACCAAATACAAAACCTAAGGGAGGGTGGGTGATGATCACCGGCCAAAGAGGAGGTACTTCCTGTTTGGCCGGCTTAAATTGGCTCCGCCCTTCCTACTCCAACCCCGCCTACTTACCATCTCCAAAGTCACAGGCCATTCCCCCTGGGTCAAGGCGCCCTCCTCCTAGACTGGCGTCCCTGAACCAGGCGATTCATCCTGCATGCAGCTTATTAGTGTTGAGCTCAAATATTCAAATGTTGAATATTTTATGTGAATATCGGCAATTCGAGAATTCACGAATATCTTGAATATGTCGGTGGATATTCGTGATTTTGAATATTTGCGGTATGGCCATTTGTTGCGAAAATAATATTCGCATTGCAAAAATAAACATAGCATGTGACCATTCATTTCGAGCGACAACACTTCTGGTTTAGGAACAGGGAACTGTGCGTTCCATACCGGAAGTGACGTCTGCTGAGGAGAACACACTCCTGTCTATACAAGGGCTCCTTCCCTGGACTACATGTCCAAGCAGCACAGCACTTGCTGCACAGGGATGTAGTGATGCATGTAACACAAAGCAATGATGGCTACCATCAGGCTCCATAAATCCCCAATAGCTAAGGTAGTCCACCAACACAGGAAGTGCCTGGTGCCCATAATAAAGTGCTTTGTAGATAGGAATGAATGCAGGACGATAAAATACACATGAGAGCTGTAGAAGTGCATGGACAGGATTTTATATTTTACATCCGTGTTTAAAATCCTTTTTATTTTACCAACTTAAAGAGTTAAACATTTCTAAATTATAATTTCCTTATTAAAAGATTAGCAAAAAAGAAAAAAATCTACTAATTGCATTTCAGCCGGGCGCATGAAACACACACAGTTCACTGCGCTGGTGGCTGGTTACAGTCTAAACTATCTGGCGCTGACCTTACCTTGACACCGTTGACCTCCAATGAGATGCACATTAATTGCTGTGCTCCGGGGCAGACTATTTGCATAATTGAGTGGGGCTCTCATTCCTCACACTGTGTATACATTTACTTACCTGGGTTATAGGTTCAATTAGGAATCACAGGAGTCATCATTTTATCTTGAAAAGGTAAACAATGTCGTGTTTATGAATGGCTATGAATCTACAGCGCGCCCCTTGTATGGGGTTTGTGAGCTATTTAGCTGATTTACTAGAAAAGCTTTTTTCAGCCTGAACCAAGTTCAGACAATTTTTTAAGCTTGTTTCCTCTTAAAGCTCCGGGGAAAAAACTTTATAATCATTCTTATATATAGAGGCAAAAAAAAACATTTTTTGTTCATCCAGCCCTTATATTTAAGAAAAAAGCAAGATTTCCTCTATATGTGGGTTTAAAGCCAACATCCCAGAATTAAATCAAACAATAGGACAAAGGAAGATCTCCCTACGTAGCCCTTATATTTACTCAGCTTTGCCATACCGTACAGCCTTGTCAAGCACTTACCTAGAGCTGCATTTGCCGTACCGCCTGGTGGTTAAATAGAGGGACATACAATGCTTATGCTAGCCATACACTAGTATGCCGCTAATTGGCATGTGCCTACATGGGGCGACAGATCCCTGTCACCCCAATGCTTAGCCGGCCAGAGAACAGACATGTCCGATAATCTCTGGCCGATGGGAGCCGAGAGCATTAGCTTCCGACCGGCGTCTTCATTGAAGCTAATGCCGGCCGACTGAAGGGGCCCCATAATGCACCAGGGTGCAAACGTGATGACGTCATCACGTTTGCATCCCGGTGCAGATCGGGACTGGTCTGTCTGCACCCATCGGGGTGTGTATGGCTAGCATTTCTCTAAAGCAGGGTACACACATGTAGATATGAGCTAGATCGATGGCCGATTTGAATGCCGTGCACGCTCACTGCCATCTATTTGGCCCATATCTAATGCGCCCATCCCCACAGCTGTGCCCTCAGCTCCTCACAGGGAACCTCAAATTACTTTCATATCGAGCAGTGTGTTCCCAGATTAAAAGTCTATCCACTACATTCACATAGAAACAAGAATTACCACAGATAAAGATCAAGTGGTCTATCAAGCCGGCCCTTTTCTTAACCTCCTGAGCTTTCGCCCCAAATGTAGCTCGGGGTAAGTTTACTCACCCCGAGCTACGTTTGGGAATACTCACCTGTGCCCGGTGAGCCCAAGGGGAGTATGGGTGGACCTGTGGCGCCATTGACCTCTAAGTCACACCTTTGGACTCATCTATGACGCCAGGAATGTGCAGGGGGGTGGAGGGAGAGTGAAGAGTCATGGTGGATTACATTGTAATGTGGATTAGGTTAATATATGTATATAAATGCATATAGATATAATTACACATATATACATATAAACACACACCCACTCTTACACACTTAACAGTTTGTCCTCCTTAGTCACATGCAGTGGGCAGGGAAATTGGCTAAATGGCCACAATTTGGAATTTTTTCGCTTAGGGGTGTGCTGACTCTTGTTACCAAAAGTTTAGACATTAAGGACTGCGTGTTGATTTATTTTCAGGGGACAATATATTTACACTATATATACACAAGCTGTACACTGACTACTTTACATTGTATCCATGTAATATATATAATCCATGTATGACCCCAAAGATAAAAGTCTAAGGGTGTCAGATCGGGAGACCTTGGGGGCCATTCAACTGGCCCATGACGGCCAATCCACTTTCCAGGAAACTGTTCATCTAGGAATGCTCGGACCTGACACCCATAATGTGGTGGTGCACCATCTTGAGGAAACACGCCAGCTTCAGTGCATAAAGAGGGAAACACATCATCATGTAGCAATTTCAAGGTCTCCAGATCTGACCCCCTTAAGGCCCCCATACACGGGTCCGTTTCCCATCGGATTCCGGGACGATTGATTCCGGGTGCGTGCACGCGAAACGATCGTCCCGGAATCGCGTGAAGCCCACCTTGTCCGTCCGATCACGTCCGATCATTCGGGGGCCCAGAATCGGATCGGACAGAGAACCAACATGTTGGTCTTTCTGATCCGATTCAGCACACATCAGGGGGAGTTGCCATTTGGGAAGTAACGATCGGACACGGAATCGTCCAGGAATCCGTGGGACAAGGTGGTATGTAGCGATCAGACACACTTAATTGGCCGATCGATCGGACCTCCGATTCCCGCTGACATCGCCGGAATCGATCGGATAGGTGATCGATCGGCCATGGAATCCGACAATGTATGGCTAGCTTTAGACTTTTATCTTTGGGGTCATCTGAAGGCAATTGTCTATGCTGTGAAGATACGAGATGTGCAGCACCTGAAACTATGGATACTGGAAGCCTGTGCTCGCATTTCTCCTGCGGCGTCACTATCAGTGTGTGAAGAGTGGGAGAAGAGGGAAGCATTGACAATCCAACACAATGGGCAGCACATTGAACACATTTTATAAGTGGGCAGAAACTTGTAAATAAAATCAAGCACACCATGGTTTTCTTGTGAAATTCCCAATAAGTTTGATGTGTCACATGACCTTCTTTCTAATGAAAAGTTGGATTCAAAATGGCTGACTTCAAAAAAGCCGCTATGGTCACCACCCATCATGAAAAGTTTCCCCCCTTACATATACTAATGTGCCACAAACAGGAAATTAATATCACCAACCATTCTCATTTTATTAAGGTGTAGTGTAAGGTGAGCACTGCATCGACATCAACATGAGGAGGCTCTGACCAACGGATCGGGAGTTCTTACGGGCTGTGTGCGGCTATGACAGCCCTGTCATAGCCGCATTGCCATCAATAGGCAGCCTGTGCACTGCGCTAAAATCCCTGCATTCAAAGTAAGGATTTTAGCGCATGTGGAGCCCTAGCCTAGAGGAAACCCTTTTCCAGCATGCTGTGGATAATGACCCTTCTTGGAACCAGTGGCCTCTCTACATGGGGTCAGGCCGATGTACACTATACCTTTAATGTACATTTAATATATTTATCTGATGTAAACTAGAGTCTCAGCTTTATGATATCCATACCAGTCAACTATCCTGTTTTGGCCGGGAATTTAGGAGGGAGGGAGCGTTACTCTAAGTTCCCACCCTGCTTGTGCAGGAAGAGTAAAGGCCGCCACACAGATCCCTGTCCCCCCAAAGCTTGGTTGGCTAGAGAACGGACATGTCTGATAATCTCTGGCCGATACCCTCTGTTTCAATGGAGACCGGCGCCCCCATCCAAACTAACGACCGGCACACAAAGGGTGCCCACCGATGCTGTGAGCGACAGATTGCAGCTTGAGGATGTCATCACGCTGCACTCCATCCCTGATCTGTTGGCCCCCACTCGGTACATGTGTGAGGGCCTTTACACCCTCCTACCACAGGGCCACAACTAAATGTAAGGGAGGCCTCCCGATACCATCTTGAGTAACAATGTTGCACCCAGAGATTTCTCATTACCCTCATCTAACGAGGGGGTGGAGACCGACTTGAAACAGATACAGTGGTTGAAACAAAAGTAAACAAATAGCTGAAATATTTTATTTAAGGCTTTGTTTCCATTGCGTTGGGACCCCTCCGCTAAGCGTACACGCTTAGCGGGGGGTCCCAACGTAACAGATAGACTTACCTGCTCGGCAGACGGGTCTGTCTTCATTGCGCTGAGCCGATCCGCCGGTGTCAGGCTGAACGTAGTCGAGTACGTTCAGCCTTTACACCGGCGGATGTGTAAACAGACCATCCGCCGGCAGGCTGAGTCTGTGAGATACGTCGGGACCCCAGCTAAGCGTATACGCTTAGCGTAGGGGTCCCAGCGTACAATGGAAACAAGCCCTAAGTGTCAAGTCAATCAGACAAGAGAAGGTTTCATGTGTTAGGTAGTCGACGCGTTTCGCGACTCTAATGTTGCTTCATCAGGACCAGCATGAAATGTGTAATCAGTCACTGCAAAAAAAAATTTGGGTGTAACCATTAGTTAACAGTAGGGTACCCCAAGCGAGAACCAAATTTCCTCAATTGTAGTGTGAGAGGTAAATTGTAGTGCATGCAACCTGAACCCAGTTGGTCCACAGCGGCCTCCCAATACCAGGGGTGATGGCAATGTCTTCCCTTGCTGCATTCAGAATGTGGAAGAACCATGATCATGAAGAAGTGATGTCAGGGGCCTCATTTGTCCCTTATTTTGCCATAATGATGTTGATGAGGTATAAATATATATCAAGCAATGGTCTATGTGGCCATGCATGTGATGATATTTCAAATATCTGTGCTACAGGGATACCCTTCCAGTCTCTGAAATTGATAAAATAAAGTGTTTTCGATGCATTCACAGTTAAACCTCCCTGAACTAAAGGACTTGTTTTTTCTTCAGATGGCACTTACGCTTTTTGTATTTCATGACCCCAAAGTGATAATGCACCGAGCCAGCTGTTACCTGGGAAGACCTAGAAGCCATATCTTACTTATCCATTCCCACAAATGGAAGACAAGAATGTAAAAAGCCTAGGTTAATGTAGTGGCTCTGAATTGTGGGGAGCCCGTCGCAGCAAGTGTCTGTGTATGCACAAGTGCCCAGTGGTAAAAGCTGATCAAACCTTAATAAATCAAGCCGATGCCATTAGCGCTCAGCTGCCACAAAGACAAATGTCACCAGTAAGAAATTGTGGGCTTTCTGTATCATCCGGTAACAATTGAATCACAGCGCTCTCAGCAGAAGCTGGAGGTCAAGCCATAGTCAGAATGTCACATCGAGAAGAGGTTCACCGTCAACTGAGGAATAGCAGGACAGGAGAACCATGGACTGAATATATGTTTCTTCTGTGCATTGTATTGTAACACAAGTCAAAGACTGATAATGTAACATCTAGGAAATGTCAACATTGCCAGGAACAGTTTGGCAACCTTCACAATTCAGTAGGAACAAAAAAAGCTCCAGGGTCTTCTTAAGTCGGCAAGTGATCCACCATAAGAGTGAAGGAGAGATATGTGATGTAGGTAGGCACTAGAGAGGATAAAATGCTCTCCATGAGACCTGGAGATTGGCCAGGGGGGTGTTCTGCAAAGGAGGGTCTCATTGGGAAGCTTGGTCCTTCTGTCAAGAGAACAGATTAGTCTGACCACTATTGGTGAAGCAGCAGATTCTTATAAGGATAATATTTTGATTAATTGATTTGTGTGATTCTCATCTTGATCTGCAATATGGCATTTATTCCAGCATAATGAGCTTATACTGTATTTTCCACCATGTGATCTGGAGATTGGCAATGTAGCCCTAAGGTTTGGAATCTGGGGACAAAGGAAGAAGGTCACTTTATCCTCTATTCCCAGAAGAATCAGATATTTCTGAGGATTCCAAGAGAAGTATGGATCTGTGAGAGTGTTCTGCAGAGGAGGGTATTATTGGGAAAGGGGGTTCCTCTGACAAGGGTACCTATCACTTTAAACACCATTGAAGAAGCAACAGCTTCTATTTAAGATTATGGGCCATTCCTCTTTAATTAATGTTGTAAAACAATTCATAGTAACTAAATGTAAAAGCATCACAACCTGATATTATTGTAATTCGTTGACTCTACTATGGCATTGGCTCTGGGATAATGACCTTCTCCCTCCCTCTATGTCACTTGGAGATTGACCATGTAGACCCAAGCCTTGGATCCAAGGTCCCCTGGTATTCCATTCCCTAAAGGATTAGATATTTCTTATAATTAAATATTTAGCTGTGGAAGTGTTTTGCAAAGGAGGGTCTCACTGGGGAGGGGGGTTCCTCTGTCAAGAGAACCCATTACTTTACCACTATTGGTGAAACTACAGCAACTTTTTAGATTTATGGGTATTCCTCTGTTATTGATGACGTACAAGGGTTAATAGTAAGGAAGTGTAAAAACATGATCATGACCTGACACTATTATGATTCATTGATTCCGTGTTTCTTTTCCTTAGCCCAAGCACAGTATTTACTCCGGGGTGATGACCTTCTCTCTCGCTCTATGTCACTTGGAGATTGGCCATGTAGACCTTAGATACTGATTGCAACAGAGGAAGGTCACCTGGTATTCCATTACCTAGGAATTCGATCTTTCTGAGGATTTAAAATTAAGTATTTAGCTGTGGAAGTGTTTTTCAAAGAAGGGTCTCACTGTGGAGGCGGGTTGCTCTGTCAAGAGAACCCATTACTGTGGCCAATATTGGTGAAACTAGAGCAACACTGGGTGCTGTGCAATCTGTTACAAGATTTGAGTCATCCATGGTTCAGGTTTCCAATATGTTGGAAAACCTTGGTAGAAATACATTACATTGAATGGGGCCCACGGGTCTCCTTCCAACATAATGGACGGGCTGCCAGCCGCACAAGCGCTCGATATAGAGGCAGCTTCAGCCTTGCGTGATGACGTCATGTACACGGCCGTGTATCGAGCCTTGTGTACCCAGCTTTAGAAGAGAGGTCTCCAAATATTCGGGACCATCTCCAAAAATGACTTTAATGGTAAGGGAATTTGGTACTATTAAAGCCCATTTTGTGGAGATGGTACTCCATATTTTGGGACCTCTATCCTAACGTTTTCCATTCACCTGATGGGTCTGAAACACTATTATTGCTTTAAAGGCCTTTAACTCAGCATCGAAGATCACTTATTAAAAAGGTCTCTTTAATAAAAATGAGGGACCAAATTTACAATACAATATCATAAATACATGACATAAAAACCTCACACATATCATTTCAACACGATAAAATAGATGTTGCACCCCCACCCCTGTTCAAGCTTGGCTTCTCCATTTTCACATATATGGCCTCCTTCACTCCTCCCCTAAACCAGTCCTCCTCCCTATACAGAATGTGAACTTGTGAATCCTCAAACGTGATTCCTTTTTCTTTTAGACATCTATTGTCTGCCACATACAATGCCAGTTTACAACCTCTCACAACTGGGCGGGTTAATAACACCTCACAGCTCCATTCATGCTAATGTAGTAACACCTACCTCCATGAGGCTCAGACCCCATGCTGGGTAACACATATGTGGATTGGAGCTATACCTCAGAGTATATATTTCCAGTAACATCGTGTACAGTCAGTATAAGGACCTCGGCTGTCCCATGTACCACCTGCTGGTGGCACTGTGCTAGCTCTTTCCATGGCTAGGTTACCTAGTCACCAGCAGGTGGCTCCCTGCATGTGTGAGCTGGTTTTTGCACACCTGCCTCGGTAGCCTAAAGGCTATATAGGTGTGCTTTACCCACACTGAGCTGGCTGAGCATTTATATACCCATCCCTGTATGAGCCTGGACCCTGGACTGTTACTCCTGAAGTTTCCCCTATTCTCCTCCTGATTCCTGGACACTCCTAAACCCTGGACTGTTTTGCCCCTGTTTTGTTCCTGTATTTTGAGTCATCATTAAACCTGTTTTGGTTACCACCATATCCCTGTATTGTCAGTGTGTGTTGCCTGTCTGGTTGCCCCCTCTGTCTGGATCCTGACAGTCACTCTGAATTGAGAAAGCCAGTCAGATGAATAGCGAAACGTCTTCAAGAAACAAACACAGCAAGTCCAGTTGATTTGAATAAAACACTACAGATATGTACAGTGGAATAATTTAATATCCTGGAGCTCTTAAATCACAGATTTAACACTGACGCGTTTCGTACCCTTAAATGGGCTCCTCAGGGGGGGAAACTAAGTGACATGAGGGTGCTAAAATACACAAGAGATATTAGTATTTATTTCACACAAGTACATACAAAAACATAAGTAAATAGAGGTAAAGATTTGGGTGTGCATGTATTATTGGGAAAGTAGTATTGGGTTGGATTTAACTGGAGCATTCCTTTAAGCAGTCTACATTGTTTTAGGTTGACGCACCGTTGAAGTGTACTGTGTGTAACTCCTCTGCCTCTGCAGTGTGAAAGGATATTCTTGCTCAGCGATATTCATTTCACTCCTTAACTGGTACTCATTTCGTTCCTTAACTGGTCCCACGGCACACATGTGAAAAGGGAAACTAGATGGACTACAAGGTGTCAGCCTCAATTTCATCAACAACATGAGGCAGAAAATCAAAGAGGTGTTAGCGGAGGCTCATCAGTCAAGTGGAGTGTTCCGATCTCTAGGCAAATAGACTTCACCCTCTGCATGGGAAGTTTCCAGGAGCAGCCGCTTGTGTTTCCAAAGCAGAACAGACTGGTGAAAACTTGGCGACTTCACATTCCGAGTATTTAAAGGTACCACAGAAATTCCAGGACCATGGGTGGAAACTGAGTCATATTTATCGGTCCCATGTACATAAGAACCATGTTTAGGGTCTGGAATTTATTTTCAATGACCATGTTTTTTTAGCTATTTAAGGGAACTAATATAGATGGTGGCCTAGGAGGAACATTACAACTGAGGATTTCAGGTGAAGGCTAATACCTGCTGAAGAGGTATTTGGTCTTTATTCCTTGGTCCATACAGTAAGATTGGAGCTCAAGTGATATCCTTTATTGGCTAACTGAATTCGTTGGCCAACATGGTACAACGCTTTACTATACCATGGTATACCTAAACCTACTTTACCTAAACTACTTTGACCATTGGGTTCTTAGTCACCTCCCTGACTAAGGCCCTTCTCCCCTGGGCTGGGCAGTTCTTGGAAGAGTCCTGGTGATTTCAAATTGCTTCCACTAATGGATGATGGAGGCCATTGATGGACTGCTCACTGGGACCTTCAAAGCAGCAGAAATGTTTCTGTAACTTTCCCCAGATCTGTGCCTCAACAAAATCCTGTTTGGAAGTTCTACAGACAATTCCTTTGACTTCATGCTTGATTTGTGCTCTGACATGAACTGTCAACTGTGGGACCTTATATAGACAGGTGTGTCCCTTTCCAATCATATCCAGCCAACTGAATGTATCACAGGCATATATAGATGGTGGCCTAGGGGGGAGATTACAAATGAGGATTTCAGGTGAAGGCTAATACCTGCTGAAGAGGTGTTTGGCCTTTATACCTTGGGGCATACAAAACGTTTGGAGCTCAAGTGATATCCTTTATTGGCTAACTGAATTTGATGGCCAACATGGTACGATGCTCTACTATACCTTGGTATACCTAAACCTACTATACCTAAAAGGATATATACAATGCATCTGAAAAGTATTCACAGCATAACGTTTCCCACATTTTGTTATGTCAGCCTTATTCCAAAATTGATTAAATTCATGTTTTCCTCAGAATTCTACACACAACACACCATAATGACAACGTGAAAATGTTTACTTGAGATTTTAGCAAATTTGTGACAAAGTGATCATTGGGTTCTTGTTCACCTCCCTGACTAAGGCCCTTCTCCCTAATTTAGATGGCTGGGCAGCTCTTGAAAGAGTCCTGGTGATTTCAAATTTCTTCCGTTTTATGGATGATGGAGGCCATTGTGCTAATTGGGATCTTCAAATCAGCAGAAATGTTTCTGTAACCTTCCCCAGATTTGTGCCTTGACACAATCCTGTCTCGAAGTTCTACCGACAATTCCTTTGACTTCATGCTTGATTTGTGCGCTGACATGAACTGTCAACTGTGGGACCTTATATAGACAGGTGTGTCCCTTTCCAAATCATATACAGTCAACTGAATGTGTGTGCCGTTTCAAATCATATCAAATCCACTGAGTCTACCTAAGGTGGACTCCAATTATCTACAGAAGCATCTCAAGGATGATTAGGGGAAATATCTTCATGGCAAAGCACGCAGCCAAGATATTTAAGGAGTGGCCCCAGGACAACTCTGTGAATGTCCTTGAGTGGCCCAGCCAGAGCCCAGACTTGAAACCGATTGAACATTTCTACAGAGAACATAAAATGGCTGCACCAGTGCCACCATATTCTGCATGCTTACCAACATGGCCGCACTGTACCCAAACCAACCCCCCAAAAAGACTCGGCCGGCCAAATGATAGCACTAGCCCTCTCCCTAACGCTTAACATCTTGGCCGGGCCAAACAATAGCATCCAAACCCACTCCCCTTCCGCTCAACAGCTTGACCGGATGAACAATAGAACAACAACTCAACCAGGGGGCCCATGAAATAACTTTGCATAGGGCCTCCGAAAGGCTGGAAACGAACCTGATCAGGGGTAACAGACTCTTAATTTGCTGTGGCTGCACGTTGTACTAAAGGTGCCTCATTGGAAGTGGGCCTCCATTGGAGCCAAAACTAATTGCCCTTCTGCCTTCACTCAACACAGCTACCGGTTATAAATTGTTATGTTTTGAGTCTTCTCCTGTTGCTCATTTACACAGGTCCAAAGAATGAAATGGTATATTCTCCTCGGGGCCGGGTCCTCTTCTCCTCCTATGTGATAACCTGTACCTGTGTGTTATCTTGTGTTGTATCTCCAATCTAATATATTGTACAGCGCTACGTAATATATTGGTGCTATATAAATAAATGATAATAATAATAATAAAGCATGGCGGCTGTTGATCTTTTCATCTGTAGTGTCCATATTTCCATCATGACAAGTCCACTTAACACCCTCCCACAGACAAGTCTGTTATAGACATCAGTACATCAGCTGCTGTAAATACAGGCCTTCCCCATGCCTTTCTATGCTATGCTGGAGGAATGATTTTTTCCCCTGTTGGTGCTGCTACAAGGAGCGCATGTGAATCCATACAGTTAGATATCACTTCCATCAACGCAGCCAATAAAACATCAGTCTGCCTGTCAATGACTGATTACTGATACAATAAGTGCTGCCACTCCGACCGACCAAACACGTGTCCGCCGCCGCTTCTTTTTAATAACCTGTTTATTCATACAAGGCCCTTGATGGCGGGGACGAGTTGATTGTAGATTAAACCACTTCCTCTGGAGCATTTACCCCGGGACGGACGGCTACAGTGGCAGCGTAATAAATTGCCTCTGTGACCTCGCAATGCAGCCCGCGCAGCAGATAGAAACGCATGAGGTGATCCTAAAGCTAGCCATACACGGCACGGATTCCCTGGCTGATCGATTCTGCACCCGATGGATTCCGGCGATTCCGCCGGCATCCACAGGTGAGAACGATTAGCCAATTAGGGAATCCGATCGTGGCAGCCCACCTTGTACGGCCGGATCCGGGAGGGATCCGTGTCCGATGGATCGCCTCCCTGACCGCAACGCCCCCTGATCAGAGCAGAATCGGACCCGAAAAGACCAACAGGTTGGTTCTTCCTCGGATCCGATTCTGTGCCCCTGATCCATCGGATGCGATCGGACGGGCAAGGTGGGCTGCAGGGGATTCCAGCGCGATGGATCCGCGTGCACGCGCCCGGAATCCATCGCGCCGGAATCCGGCACGAATCCGTGCCGTGTATGGGGGCCTTAAGACAGTTCGGGTGGATCTCATCCTTGCAGGCTCATCATTGTGTCCACTGTGTGCACTGATACACTGATGTCCTCAATAAGTCCCATGGATTCAGGAATAGTAGGAGCAGCATAGACAATATACGTATTCGCAACATGTAGCACTGACACCCGTGGGTGCTGCTGAGTGTGGTGGGATACCGGGTAGCAGAAATGACCAGAGACACTTACTTGAAAATGAAGTTGAATTTTATTGGCACATGTCATCAGGTGGAAGGAGGGTTAGGGACAAGGCTGTTCCAGCAACTGAGGTCCTAGCTCCTCTTTTGGCAGCTTCTTCCTCTCAATAGCACAAAACTCACAGCAGACTCTGGCCTAGCTTCCCCTAGGCAGCTTCTTCTCTCTTAATAGCACGAGCACAGCACAATCCTTGACTAATTCTCCTGGGGACCTTGGAAACAAACCTCACTGCCACTGATCCGTCTGCCTCAGAACCTGGATAGAGTCCCCCTTTAACTCCTGGAGATTGTCCTCGGCGGCTGTTTCTCTGGAGACCTTTACCCCTCCGCAGACAGGGTAACCGGCTCTCCCTTCTAGCCCCCCAGACTCAGATCTTCTCTCTTCTCTGGTCCCCAGCTAGGCACAACTCATCACCATCACTTCTCCATCACATCACTCCCAGGGCCCCCCATCAGGGGAAACTCCCTGGGCAAAGACTCACTCCACATCCTGTCTCTGGCACTTATATCAACTTCTCCCATACTCTGGAAAAGGCGCAATTTCCCCTTGGCCACTCAGAGATCAGGTAGAGAAACACAAAATGATACATTCACAGACCTTGGCAGAGAGCCAAGGCCTGTGCTGACAGTCAACTTAAACTGCACCTGTCTGTGACACCAACTCTCCCTCCTAAACAATTAACTCCTAAACTCCTGTCCCTGGCAGGGGCTACAAACATATCAAAATGTTATTGCCTAATATCTGCAATATATTCTAGAATTCGTGATCTCCAGTCATTATTACCTTCATTGTACAAATCGCCACTTGTACATGCGCATATTACAAACACAATGCACGGTAGTTCCAGGTACTGATGTAATTCATGAGTATTCATGATAATGAAGATATACACTATATTCCAGATCTTCGTGAATTCTCAAAGTGCTGATATTCGCAATAAAAATTAGCAACTAGGACATTTGTGATGAAAACTGAGGAACTGAGGAATAGTGATGGCCGAACTTTGGCCAGGTCCGACGTCCGCTTGTTCGCGGGCAGAGTGGAATTTGAATCGGTAACGCCAGAAGTGACGTCAGTGGTGCATAGTTCCTGGTTCTGATTGCCCTATGTGATGTCACTGACGTCACTTCTGTTTTGGAGCCGGATGTTCACTAGAAGACCGGGAGAGACCCGGTCTTCTAGTGAAAAAATTCTTCCTCCGGTGGGATCTTACTGCTCCTGATCCTGCCGGTGGAAGAATAGTGAGCTCCCCCTCGCCGGCAAGTGAGGCGGGTCGACACCTGTACTGCTCGCCGGCTAGAAGGAGTGGGAACATCCATTGTTCTTGGCTGAACTGTCCGCCTTGTTCGGCCATCACTACTGAGGAATATCTTGTCATCTAAAGAGCTATGTGTGCATATTCAGAAGTATTGAAATGTTGTGATTTGCTGGCGGGGTGTTTGATTGGTCTTGTCTGTCCCAAATTTCCCAAGTTGTGGTTCATATTTCTTTTTATCATGTAGGCCTTGTTTACTCTACTGTACCGGTTTCCTCCAAACGTGACGCCTGGCATTCAAACCAAAGAGTTCAGTCTTTGTCTCATCAGACCAGAGAATCTTGTTTCTCATGGTCTTAAGCTAGCCATACATGTGCCGATTCCATGGACGATCGATCACCCATCCGATCGATTCCGGCGATGCCAGAGGGAATCGGATGTCCGATCGATTGGCCAATTAAGTCTGTGCCTACCACCTTAGGCCAACGACTCATGGACGATTCCGTGCCCGATCGATCACTTCACAAATGGCAACTCCCCTTGATGTGTGCTGAATCGGATCAGAAAGACCAGCATGTTGGTTCTGTGGCAGATCCGATTCAGGGGGCCATGTCGATCGGGCAAGGTGGGCTGCACTCAATTCTTAGCCGATCGATCGGCGTGCACGCGCCCGGTGATTGATCGGCCAGGAATCGTGTGCGGAATATGGCTACCTTTAGAGCCCTTTAGGTGTCTTTTGGAAAACTCCAGGAGTGGCTTCCGACTGGCCTCTCTACCATACATTCTACCATACAGGTGGGTTGCTGCAAAGATGGTTGTCCTTCTGGAAGGTTCTCCTCTCTCCTTTGCAATTCTTCTAATCACTCCTCATGCCATTCTGGAGTTTATGCAAATTATTATCATCAAAACGGAAGCAGAAAACATTGTGAAAACCAATTTTATATTTCAACTGTATATATTTATGTCTCTACGTGTTCATGCTCGGGGAACAGAAAGGTTCACTTTAAATAATGCGATCATGAGCAAGACAAAATCTTCTTTTATTGAAATTTCCCCACGAGATAGGTCAAGGTGAACACGGCACCACTTTGCTAGGCGAGCGCTCTCTACTGCTTTAATAAATCAACCATACGGTTGGTACAATGGCTCTGTGGATAATTCAGAAAGCATGCTGTCTACAGTAACATGTTCTGGTTTTACTTTATGAAAAATAATTATGTGAGGCGAGGCGCGGAGTCTGAACAATGAGGTTCCAGCCATCGCTTGTACCTGGAAAAGCTCGATGTTCGGTGCCCCGTTGCCCGTTCTGTACCGCACAAATCTCACCGATGATTGTCGTAGGTTGCTGTATATCATTACTCCTTATACCCTATTATTACATAAAGGCCACTTGAATGTCAGAACACATTAAGGTAGCGTTCGGGGAAATACGACTCCTATAAAAACACATTCAAAAATGTCATTGTTGCCCATAGCAACCAGCTAAAGGATTGCTTTCATTTCCTCTTAAATGGACAGAATCTGATTATTGTAATAACATCCCTGAGGCCTCCTTCCATCACAGTTACCCGGCGCCACTATGGTGTCCATGTATCATGTATGAAGGTATCATGACCTACCTATTATAAATGGGGTTGCCCATTGCAAACTGATTTTTTAGATTCTCATTGAAGGTTTGTTTACAAACATTGGAGACATCACTTATGTGCAGTGACCATGGGGACAACTGTCGTTCAGTCAACTGACTTCATGGGACACAGGCCCATCGCTGGAACTAAATGAAAAAGACCCATTTTGTGGGACAATTTACCCTTCTAGGGACGAGATGGATTGCAACATTGAATAGGTCTCACCTCTTAGTTCTGGAACTTTACTTGAAACCATTCCCTGTGAATAGGTGAAAGGCCTTTGGACCTCTGTTCTCATTAAATGGGGTGGGGAGTAAGCCCCTACCAGAACCCCCACAATGCTTGGCCCATGTTGTTGGGGAAGAGACCCATTTATCTTAACCTCCTGGGCATTACGCCCGAAGCCAGTACGGGCACAGTTTAATCGTGACTCAAACTGTGCCCGTGCCGGGATCGGGGGCAATTGCCGATCTCCTTGGCGTCATCGGTGATGCTGAAGGGGGCGGCACCATAGACCTCCATGTCTAATTGACACCAGCTGTGTGTAGAGGGCTGGGAGAGGGCCGGCAATCATGCCATGCCATACCTCAACGAAGTGAGACCCTTCATTAACCTCCTGTGTGAAAAGCCCGTAACGCCCAGGAGTTTAATGAAGGGTCTCCCTTCGTTGAGGTATGGCATGGGACCTGGTGAGTCAGGAGGCTTGCCAAAAGGAGTCTGGTTTGCCCTGAGGGGGAACCCCATGCTATTTTGGGTCCCTCTTTCCCAGAGCATACTAGACCCTATGCCAACAGGGCATCTGGAATGCTTGGGGGGCATGCTGATCAGGGTCCCTCATTTTCCAGCGCATACCAGACTCCCTGTATTTTACGTTTAACCATTAAACCCCCATATGACATGACACTGTCCACATGGGTGCACCCATTTGACACTTTTTTATATTGGCTACAATTATGACCTGAAGGTTTGAGATTTTTGCCCTCTATTGAAGTTAATGGCGATCTGCCGTGAACATACAAATGGTGGGTATTTGTCCGACCGTATGCCAACTGCCTCGGCTGATATTTGTCCATCACTAATCATTAATAAAACAGTTAAATAGTATAAATGTTCCATGTGGTAACACCCATATACATCCAGTCAACCAATTATTGGAAACATAAGCCACAATGACTCAACCCGACTTTTCAAAGTTTGTTCTAACAACACATATGTGTGTGTAACGGAAAGGTGTCAGGTAGTGAACTAGGAATCACTTGGAGAACCAGTATAGTGCAACTTGTCCTTTATTGAGGCACAGCACATCAATTAATAACTGTTCATTGTTATCTGGAAAGAAGTGCAGGCTTTAAAGGGTTCACACCACACTTCAGCGCAGCAGCGGTAAGTTATGGTGTTAAAATAGTCCAGTTCTCAGAGACAACAGCACACTGTTCCTAAGGGCAACCACTGGGGGGGCCTCCAATTTTACAGCAGTCTCCCGCTCCTGGGCTTTCACTGAACTCTCTCTACTCTGGTGGGGGAAGTCCACCCCACTTTTCCCTGGCTCAGCTGTGACTGTGACCGAAAGGCAATCGGCACAGTTCCGTACTCTGGACACGGGTTGTTCCGCTCGGGAGCCACCTGTACACTCCCTCCTGCTGAGTCTGTAGTGGCCCGAGAAAGGGTCACTAAACTGTAATATATGCATTATGTAACATTATGTTTCCTTTTAAGTTTTTCCCTCCTGCCCAGTAACAGGCCTTATGCCTGCCCCTGTATGAGGACATAAATAGGCACACCTCAGAATGTTCTGGGCTCTCTCTTGCTCTCCTGCTCTCTATTGATCAACAGCATCAACAACTCCCTGGAGGCTTGCATGGACCTTTGATTATTGGAGTGTGAGCGGGACCTGGAAAGTGGACAGAGGACTAGAGATGGTCGAATTTTTCGACTTGCTAATTTTGTGAGTTAATTGCCAAGCCCCTGAGCATGGTATCATCACCAAAATTGCTGGAGATGTAGAGAAGGGTTGTGGAAACATTGGAGAAAAAAAGTTTTGCTCTAGCACATGTGGTTTTTGCATTAATTAAGTTCAAAATCGAAGTCGAAATTTAGATTTGCGAAATTTTTATTTGATTTGAACCTAATTTATGCAAAAACTATTCATGTTAGAGCCTTTTTTCTTTGGAGTATACCCCCAACCCTTCTCTACATCTCCAGCAAGTTTAGTGATGATACCATGTTCAGTGGCTTTGCAATTAACTCGAAAGCATCAAAATGGTCACATTTTTTAAATAAAATTCGACCATCTCTACAGAGGACATCATACCTTAAAGAACCTGATGTCGTGAGTACGTTCAAATTTTACACTCGCACGGCACTACAAGTCCTGATCAACAGACACATGCTGCCCTTTTCCTCTCTACCCAGATCAACTGCACAAGGGTTTTTATGGTCTCTACGCTGGGCCCCCCTCTAGTGTCGGGAGGACAAACTGCAGCTTCTGACTCCAACTCTCCCTCTTCGGTGATGGGCACTAGAGATGGTCGAATTTTTCGACTTGCTAATTTTATCACCAAAATTGCAGGACATGTAGAGAAGGGTATCATCACCAAAATTGCTGGACATGTAGAGAAGGGTTGTGGGAACATTTGGGAAAAAAAGTTTTGCTCCAGCATATGTTGTTTTTGCATAAATTAAGTTTAAAAATAAAGTCGAAATTCCGATTTTCGCAATTTTTACTTGACTTTGAACTTCATTTGTGCAAAAACTATTTGTGTTAGAGACATACTTTCTTTTCTGTAGTATACCCCCCAACCCTTCTCTACATCTCCAGCAAGTTTGGTATTGATACAATGTTCAGGGGCTTTGCAATTAACTCGAAATCGTCAAATTTTTGAAAAAAAATTCGACCATCTCTAATGGGCACCCCCCCCTCTCCTGTAGTGACCGGGGCGAGGTCCCCACTACACTTGTAATTAACTAGATTATGAGGTTTCTTGAGGGCTATGTGTCTTCATTCAAATATAAAGAATTTACACTAAAATGAGAGAAAACTCTCCATGGGATTGAACAGAAATGGCACACAATTACAAATTGCATTGTAATTGAATGGCAGAAACATAAGCCGGGTCTTATCTCCGCTATTACTCTATTAATACTCACAAATAGCGGTATTTGTTTGTGACTTGCTTTTAGAGATGGTCGAATTTTTCGACTTGCTAACTTTGTGAGCTGATTGCAAAGCCCCTGAACATGGTATCATCACTAAAATTGCTGGAGATGTAGAGAAGGGTTGAAGGAACATTGGAAAGAAAAAAGTATGGCTCTAGCACATGTCGTTTTTGCATAAATTAGGTTCAAAGTTAAAGTCGAAATTCCGATTTTCGAAATTTTTACTTGACTTTGAACTTAATTTGTGAAAAGACTTTTTGTGTTAGAGACATACTTTCTTTTTTGGAGTATACCCCCCAACCTTTCCCTACATCGGCAGCAAGTTTGGTGATGATACCATGTTCAAGGGCTTTGCAATTAAGTCGAAACCGTCGAAATGGTAAAATTTTTTAATAAAAATTCGACCATCTCTACTTGCTTTCCTGTGTCATGTAGACCTAAACAAGAATTCTTGCTATTTCAGTTTTAAGATATCAGATGAACCTGATTATTTAAAGCTTTCTGCAAAGGCAAATGGCTGGCTGGCCCTTCTTCTGTAGACGTTTGCGCTATTAAGTAGCAGATAATTGCTGTAATGGACAAAGAAAGAATCTCATTAGTGAAAACTACACATATAATAAAATGAATTATAGATTACTTTTCATAGTTGGCATTCCTGACAATGAGGATGGGGCACAGAGAGAGCTGGAGGATACACATAAACTAACTGGCGGTGTATAAATGGACATCAATAATCCAAAGATGAAATTACAGTTGTATAATAGAACTGTATTACAGAGAGGAACACAAAGAGCGGTAAACACACAACAAGTGGCTTTGTCATGCAGCTTCTTTGCAAGCACTTCCTGTCTATTTGGAGGTTCAGGATCAGGGGGTAGAAAATTATTCCCCGGGCACCCAGCAGAAAGGCCTCTGTTCTCTTAAATTGGGTGCGGAGTGGGATCTGGGGGAAACAAGCCCCTACCTGAACCCCCACAATGCTTGGCCCATGTTGTGGGGAAGAGACCCCCCTTATCTTAATGAAGGGTTTACCCTTGGTCAAGGTATGACATGGGGCCTGGTGGGTCAGGGGGCGTGCCTCCTGTCCTTCCAGGCTTGCCAAAAGGGGTCTGGTTTGCCCTGAGGGGGAACCCAATGCTATTTTGGTTCCCTCATTCCCAGAGCATACTAGACCCTATGCCAACAAGGGGTCTGGAATGCTTGGGGACATGCTGATCAGGGCCCCCCTTTTTTTAAGTTTAACCATTGAACCCCCATCGAACATGACACTGTCCTAATGGGTGCACCCGTTTGACATTTTTTTATATTGGCTTCAATTACGACCTGAAGGTTTGAGATTTTCGCCCTCTGTTGAAGTCAATGGCGATCTGCGGTGAACATATAAAGGCAGGGGATTGTTTTTTTCTATTTGGAGGTTCAGGATCAGGGGGAAGTCCCCTTTAAGGTGCTAGAAAATGATTCCTTTAGGCACCCAGCAGGGAGGCCTCTGTTCTCTTAAATTGGGTGGGGAGTGGGATCTGGGGGTCCGGTTGTTAAGGGGGAATAAGCCCCTACCTGAACCCCCACAATGCTTGGCCCATGTTGTGGGAAAGAGACCCCCTTATCTTAATGAAGGGTTTACCCTTGGTTAAGGTATGACATGGGGCCTGGTGGGTCAGGGGGCATGCCTCCCCTTCCTGTCCTTCCAGGCTTGCCAA
>CM070038.1:6987030-6999702 GCA_036250615.1 Ptychadena robeensis | reverse complement strand
GTCACCTCAACTATGAGAGACAGAATGGGGGAAAGAATCCAGGAAATCCCATTGTCTGATCTGTAAAGAATTTATCTGAAAATGATGGGGGAAAATAAGTATTTGGTCCCCATGAAATGTTCATCCCAATTCTTTGTTTTATCCCCTTTGTTGGCAATGACAGAGGTCAGATGCTTTCTGTAAGTTTTCAGGATTCAGAGAACTGGGGCAACCAGACAGGCAACACACACTGACATCCAGACAGAGGTATGGGGTAACAAAAAGGGGTTATTTTACTCTTTATTGGAACAAGCAGGTGCAAATAGTCCAAATAGAGTTTAGGAGTTTCCAGGGTTCAGGAGAGGAATGGGGAAAAATCAGGAGTGACAGTTCAGGGTCCAGGCTCAGACAGGGATGGGTATAGAAATGCTCAGCAAGCGTGTCTGAATGAAGCACACCTATATAGCCCTAAAGCTAACGAGGTAGGTGTGCTCCACCCAGCCCACGCTTGCAGGGAGCCACCTGCTGGTGACTGTGGGACTAACCCATGGAAGGGCAAGCACAGTGCCACTAGCAGGCGGGGTCCTTGCAGGTTGTCACACACTGTTGCTGGTATTCGCCCCATTTCTCCAAGCAGATCTCCTCTAGATCAGTGATGTTTTGGTGCTGTCGCTGGACAACACTGACTTTCAACTCCAAAGGTTTTCTATGGCGTTGAGATCTGGAGACTGGCTAGGCCACTCCAGGACCTTAAAATGCTTCTTACAATACCACTCCTTCATTGCCCAGGTGGGGGGGGGGGCGGGTTGGGACCATTGTCATGTGAAAGTCCCAGCCACGTTTCATCTTCAATGCCCTAGCTGATGGAAGGAGGTTTTCATTCAAAATCTCACAATACATTGCCCCATTCATTCTTTCCTTTACACGGAACAGTCATACTGGTCCCTTTACAGAAAAACAGCCCCAAAGAATGATGTTTCCACCCCCATGCTTCACAGTAGATATGGTGTTCTTTGGATGCAACTCAGCATTCTTTCTCCTCCAAACACGATAAATTGAGTTTTCTACTTTGGTTTCATCTGACCATATGACATTGTCCCAATCCTCTTCTGGATCATCCAAACAAACTTTTCTCTAGCAAACTTAAAACGGGCTACCGATTCAAATTCCATGCGAATAGGCAGTGACATATACCTTCCAATCACTATGTATTCTATCAGAGAGGACCCAGCACTACATAGCAGTGATATATACCTTCCAATCCCTATGTATTCTATCAGAGAGGACCTGACACTACATAGCAGTGATATATACCTTCCAATCACTATGTATTCTATCAGGGAGGACCCGGCACTACATAGCAGTGATATATACCTTCCAATCACTATGTATTCTATCAGGGAGGACCCAGCACTACATAGCAGTGATATATACCTTCCAATCGCTATGTATTTTATCAGGGAGGACCCGGCACTAAATAGTTGTTTTTAGATCTAAAGAAAATTGTATGGAGTAATCTAAAGGTGTACGGGGCAGCTTTAGTCTAAATCATTTTCATGAAGTGTCAAGATTTTTATCCTCAAATAAATATATTTTAGACAATGTCACCAATCTGCACAGTTTACACTCCCCATAATAACAGATTGTGATAAATACCTTGTGATAAAAAAAACATTTATCAGACGTACAATGTGATTTATCTACAGAGTACATACATCATCAATCTCTAGACTACTACTAATTAGCCAACCGTTCGGAGCGCAGACAATAGACATGGCAGCGCTGAGCGTTGTGCGGGGAGCGGCCACCAGAGGAAACATGAGGATCCGTCTGACAATCAGGAGAAGGCCCATTGTATAAAATGCTTCATGATATATCGAAGGAGCAATAAATACAGAGGTGAAATATTCTAAAAACTATGTAATCGCTTCTTGAGCGCCCAGCGGGGGGATAGTGACGGCAGAAAGCATATCCCACTGATAGACCTCCACATATTCACGGTGTATACAGATCATCCTGTATATATCTATCCGGAAAGATGATACACTGGGGTACAACAGATGAACAGAATTAGAGATGTGATATGATTCCTTCTACACAGTCTGCAGGGACTGTTCTTTGTATCTGAGTGCGGTAAGCATTACGTTTGATTTTATGTTGTTACAGACATCAACGGCTAAATCAAAATCTCCTGCTATATGTTCTACAACAAATACTCCATTCCTCATCTGTGAACGCGCCTGAAAAGGAATTGACAGCATCGTGTAGGAAGGGAAAGGCCCCCATACACGTGTCGGATTTGCACCGGATTCCGGCACGAGCGATTCCGGGCGCGTGCACGCGAAACGATCGTGCCGGAATCGCATGCAGCCCACCTTGTCCGATCGATCAGGTCCGATCGTTCAGGGGCTCAGAATCGGATCCGACGGAGAACCAACATGTTGGTCTTTCTCATCCGATTCTGCCCGGATCAGGGGGAGTTGCCATTTGTGAGGTGGAATCGGAGGTGGAATCGCACACGGAATCGTGCCGGAATCCGCTCGGACAAGGTGGTATGCAGCGATGGATACTCTTAATTGGCCGATTGATCACACCTGCGATTCCCGGCAGAATCGCCGGAATCGATCGGATGATGAATCGATTGGACATGGAATCCGACACGTGTATAGCTAGCTTAAGAGTCAAATCCAGTATCCGGTTACATAGGATAACCAGGTAAATCAGTGGTGGGCATCTGAGTTAATATGGAGGGCCACAAGTGCATTCTGCATCACTAAAGGGCCGCACCTAACATTTTCAATCTTTAGCATTTATTGTGGAAAAGATAGCAGGCAGAGCCAGAAGAAATCATTTTTCATTCTTAAATAACAAAACTTATTTTAAATGATACTTCAAGCATTGGGTAACACTGTAGTATGGTGATGCACATTTTGATTCAGAGGTTATGGGATGCAATATGAATTCCTGTGCCCTATGCATGAACAGTAAGGTTTGGACTGAGGAGGGCTGCTGAAGAATGTTCAAAGGGCCACATGTGGCCCCCGGGCCGCAGGTTGGGCACCTAGGGGGTAAACTTTTAAAGTAGCCATATACAGGTTAATTATTTTGCGGTTCGATCGTCAACTCAATAGCATTGCGCACTAAAAAAATGGATCCCCAGTTGAACATCGATGGAAGTCCTTTTTCCGTGCCAGCATTGTGGAGGTTAATTAGTTGTAGTAATACAAATGACCACTAGATGACGCTAGGTAATAGTGTTAAATTGTGAAAACTTATCTCTGTAGCTTTGGATAGGGAGTGTGATAACATCTTTACATTCTCCGCCATAAGGTGGCATAAGGTCCATTTCTCGTGCTATGCGGAATATGTGGCCTCCCTCTGCACGCATTGCCGACGGCCTCCATCCCCAACACGGATGCCCTCTGAGCAACGGAGGGTTTGGGGATGTTGTTTTGGTATTGCTATTGGAGGAGAAGAAGAATCCTCACGGCCCCCCCCTCGTCACACCTTCCACCCCCGCATACAGCACATTTCCAGATTTTCATGGAGAGGGAGGGCGTCCGGAGGGTTGGGTGGGGAGGCCAGGGTGCTGTTGGAGAAGAAAAAGTAGTCTTAATGCCCCTCCACTTTTGGTTACCACTTCCAACCTCCCAGCATCCCGGTTGACAGGGCGCCAGATCGCCAGGAGTGGGCGGGCACTTGCGGCCAATCAGTCAACCCTCCCGTTTTCCCATTCCCGATTTCAAGAAATCCTGGATTTTTCCCGGATTCTTGAAATCGTGCTGATCTAGCAGGGAGAGGGCGTTACTCCGCGCCGCGCACATTTTCAGCACACGCAGGGTAGGACAAAAGGATCAGCCAAAAGGCTGCCGGAAGTGATGTCAGTGATGTCACTTCCGGTATGTGGAACGCGGAAGAACCACGATCCATATACCGGAAGTGACATCACTGACGTCATTTCCTGTACATTCCCCGGTTATTGAATTCCCAAACTTAAAACGTATGTGAAGGTAGGAAGCCCAATTAAGCAGGCACCTGGCTGGGCAGACCTGGCTCCCCATGGTGCTCCCATATCACCGACACTGCCAGTCAACAGGGGGCCCAAAGCGAGAACTTTAGAAACGGCACAGGGTGACATTATTGGAGGGGAGGAGTAGCATGGGACAAATGAGATTTACTCATTACAATTTTTAATGGAGCATTCCTAAAATAAGAGGTTGGAGCAGGGCCGGGCCGACACAGAGGCTTGAGAGGCTCCAGCTTCTGGGCGCTGGTCAGGTCTGGGCGCTGCTCAAGGGGTTAAACTCTAACTCCCCTAGCGCTTCTGATGGCTCCATCTCGTCCTTTCTTCTCAGTATTGCAGTTGACGAGATGGAGCCGTCCAGCTAAGCTCAGATCAACTGGCAGTAGCACATACTCACTGTTCTGTGCTGCTGCCGGGGGATGCTCTAAGCTGGCCGATGTCACCCCTTTCCCAGGCTAATTTGCATATGAATGTCCAGCGGTGGGTGGTGCGGGACATTCATATGCAAATGAATGTGGGGGCGCGGAACATTCATATGCAAATGAATCGGGGCCCTGAGCATGAGCATAAATTCTTGGAATTCTAAATTCCACTTCTGGATTTCCCAAAACGCCTGCCACTTAGGTCAGACAAATGAGGGTAGGGTCATGTTTCCTTTCACCTCCGTATTGTTGGCACCCTCCGGCCCATGTTTCGTGGTAAAGTGCCCCCAGGTAACCCCCTGATTCGTCGTATAACATTGATAAAATGGTTTGTGAGAGGCGAATAAAAACCACCGACTTCTTTTTCCTTTAATCTAGTTGAGAATCCTGCAGAACGCTGTTTACTTCACTCCTAGAGACATCTGCTGTATCATTTTATTAACTTATTCCCTGTTAAAAAAAGCTCGATGATAAAAGCCGTCAGTAACAGAGAGTACTGAGCCGCCTGCCAACCCCCCCCCCCCCCCCGTTCCCATTCTCTCTCGCCTGCTTGGCTTGTTTGCTGATGGTCGGGGCTCAGTGATCCTCTGACTTTTCTCTCCGTAAGACCTCGGCATAGCAGGTCATGCACTAATTGTCCGCGGCTTTTTTTCCACACTTTTCATTTTCCCACCTGACTGAACAATCAATTCCGGCTTCCGACCGAATCCAGCCCTCCGCCCAGCCGGTCGCCCCTGCTTCACATATTTATCATGCACCATACCGCGCTTTGACTTGGTAATATTTCACTCTATCAGCACTGTAATACTTAATAGGTCACTCCATCCTGGCATTAATTATGGAGGTACCTGGAGGGAGAAATGTAACGTGGGCTCTTTAATGAACCAATAAGCTTCATGGAATACCAGATCTTTCAAATTACTTGTACTAGAAACCCTATCGCCAGGCCATTCATTACAAGAACAATCCGATAAGATTATGTGTAGATATACCATTGTAAATGTTATATGGCCTTTCTTACATAGAGTCATCCCGGAATCCATAAGACTGCTGCTGGGCACCAACAATTTCAGGTCACCCAGCTGAACCTGGACAGTCTAGAGGTGGTGCTGAGCTCAAATGGCTATATATTTGTGTTTGATGGGAGGGGCTAAAGGTTATTTGTTACCTGCAGCTTAACAGACTACTATATGTGAGAACTGGACTCAGTTATCAACTGACTTCCTGCCGACCCTAGAAGGAAATGTGTCCTGTTGGAGGAATGAGAGGCAGTAAGGACCACCAAATTGGGTGGACCCAGCTGCACCTGGCCCAGTCTAGAGGTGGTGCTGAGCTCAGATGGCTATACATGTGATTGATGGGAGGGGCTAAAGGTTATTTGTTACCTGCAGCTAACCCAACTACAATATGTGAGAACTGGACTCAGTTATCAACTGACTTCCAGCAGACCCTAGTAGAAAATGTGTCCTGTTGGAAGAATAAGAGGTGGTAAGGACTACCAAATTGGGTGGACCCAGTTGAACCTGGCCCAGTCTAGAGGTGGTGCTGAGCTCAGAAGGGTATACATGTGATTGATGGGAGGGGCTAAAGGTTCTTTGCTACCTGTAGCTTGACCAACTACTATATGTGAGAACTGGACTCAGTTCTCAACTGACTTCCAACAGACCCTAGTAGGAGATGTGCCTTGTTGGAGAAATGAGAGGCGGCCAGGACCACCAAATTGGGTGGACCCAGCTGCACCCGGCCCAGTCTAGAGGTGGTACTGAGCTCAGAAGGGTATACATGTGATTGATGGGAGGGGCTAAAGGTTATTTGTTACCTGCAGCTTAACCAACTGCTATATGTGAGAACTGGACTCAGTTATCAATTGACTTCCAGCAGACCCTAGTAGGAGATGTGTTCTGTTGGAAGAATAAGAGGTGGTAAGGACTACCAAATTGGGTGGACCAAGTTGAACCTGGCCAAGTCTAGAGGTGGTGCTGAGCTCAGAAGAGCATACATGTGATTGATGGGAGGGGCTAAAAGTTCTTTGTTACCTGCAGCTTAACCAACTACAATATATGAGAACCGGACTCAGTTATCAATTGACTTCCAGCAGACCCTAGAAGGAAATGTGTCCTGTTGGAGTAATGAGAGGTAGTAAGGACCACCAAATTGGGTGGACCCAGCTGAACCCGGCCCAGTCTAGAGGTGGTGCTGAGCTCAGAAGGGTATACATGTGATTGATGGGAGGGGCTAAAGGTTCTTTGCTACCTGTAGCTTGACCAACTACTATATTTGAGAACTGGACTCAGTTCTCAACTGGCTTCCTGCAGACCCTAGAAGGAAATGTGTCATGTTGGAGGAATGAGAGGTAGTAAGGACTACCAAATTGGGTGGACCCAGCTGAACCTGGCCCAGTCTAGAAGTGGTGCTGAGCTCAGAAGGGTATACATGTGATTGATTGGAGGGGCTAAAGGTTCTTTGCTACCTGTACCTTAACCAACTACTATATTTGAGAACTAGACTCAGCCCATGCTCCCCCGGTCTCCATGCCCTCCGTTGAGATCTGCTCCCCCTGTAGCACAGAATGTCATGCGGAACAGGTCGCATGAACTTCGGTATAGATGGTGCAACATAGATAGGGGAGTTGATATTGATGGGTGCAGCCAAACACCATGACTTCTATTGATATGGCCCCCCTGTGTCGCACCATCCATACAGAAGTTCATGCCACCTGTCCAGCATGACATTGTGTGCTTCAAGGGGAGCAGATCTCGATGGAGGGCATGGAGACCAGGGGGTCATGGACACAGTAGACGCTGTAGGTGACAGTTTCACAGCCACTGCTTTGGATGGGTCCCTGGTCAATATCAGCTCCCTCTCGAAGTGCTCCCCCTGTTGAATATTCTGTGCTACAGGGGGAGCAGATTTTGATGGAACACTGGTAGCAGCATATGTAGAGTTCACTCCTCTACATATGCTGCTACTCTATGTCGCTAGATCTTGTAGCAGCATATGTAGAAGAGTGAACTCCTCCCCTTGGCAGAAAATTCATTGTACCAAGTAGATCCGGCGGCCATAGGAGGCTAATTTCGACTGGAGGCTTATTTTGACGGGACACTGGCAATGCATGGAATTGGTACACCTATGGTGGGTCAGCCATAACTAATTAAAAAGTTTACCCACCCCTGGCTTGGACCTGACCCATGGATAACTGAGACCCTGTCCCTTGCAGATAAACCCAAACATAACATAAAATAACGACAGAGTACTCCGCCGCAATTTCGGGGGAAACGGCTTTTCATGCCATTAAAAATATGCCCAGAGGGTTAAAGACACACCCCCACTTACCTCATCCTGACGTCCCAGGTCAGTTCCCTGGGTCAAGCTGCCCTTCTCCTAGCCTGCGTCCTGGATCCAGGCATTCCATTACCATAGGTAGAGAAGGACTGAGGTGTATGTCAGCCTGTCCATTGTACTGCCAGCTTGACAAATCTCAAAGACTCAAAGTCCTTCCAGCCACGTCCTACTATACACAAGGACGATGGATATGACCACCGCGCTGATTCTCTACATGCTCGGCTCCACAGAAGGCTGAATGTTTGCTTAGTCGTGCTTCTTTGTACTGACATTTACATTAGACATCACACGCCTGATACAGAGAGGTAATCCCTCAACATATACACATTGTATATTTCCAGTTCTATAAAGATATCACAGCAGCCTTTTGACATTTTAAGCGAGGACGGGGTTAACTGTGAGGGTTCCCGTTAGCGCTTCCTGGCCGCCTGTCATCTTGCAGTTGTGCCCTAAAAGAAGATATATGGTCTGCAAGTGAAACACACTGATTACCCCACAAGTCATTTTTCTTTTAGAGAGCTTTGCAGAACGTCGCCTCTCTGACCTACCACTAATGCGGGCCCTCGGAGAGCGGCGCTGGCAAGGCCACAAACTTTCTCTTTATGTGTAGATTCCAGACGTCAATCCTTTACCCTGCCCCCCATTCACATTGACACACTGTACTCGCTTTCAGTTGAGTATTTTCTCTCCTGATTTACAACTCATCTCGCCATCAAGCGGCGGCCGTCTTGGCACAAAGCTGAAGATCTTGTAACTCTTTCTTGAACAGCATCAAAAAAAAGATGCGTCCGTGATGGGAATCTACAATCTGCTAATGTGAGAGGACATTGCGGGTGCTGAATTATTATCTTGTATTTATATAGCACCAACATATTACACAGCGCTGTACAGAGCATATATAGTCATATCACTAACTGTCTCTCAGAGGAGCTACCCTACCATAGTCATGTATATGTAACTAAAGCCCCCCATACACCTTCAGATTCCTCCATACAATTTCCATCAGATCTACCAACAACTATGTAGTATAGTGACCTCCCTGATAGAATACATAGTGATTGGAAGGTATATATCACTGCTATGTAGTGCCGGGTCCTCCCTGATAGAATACATAGTGATTGGAAGGTATATATCACTGCTATGTAGTGCTGGGTCCTCCCTGATAGAATACATAGTGATTGGAAGGTATATATCACTGCTATGTAGTGCCGGGTCCTCCCTGATAGAATACATAGTGATTGGAAGGTGTAGAAAGGTCCTCATATTTCATGGTTTTGGTAGAAGAAAAGTTGATTGTACAGAAATTGCATGGTAATTGTATGTGGTGTATGGGGGGGCTTAACAAATTCATAGGTCAGATGTAACTAACATAGGAGAATCTTTATTTGAGGAAGCCAATTAACCTACTGCATGTCTTTGGAAACGAGAGCACCCACCGGGATTTGAACCTAGGACTACTTGCACTGCCGGTTCAGAGTGCTAACCACCTGAGCCACCATGCTGCCATTGAATGGACAATGGAAGAAAGTCATCACGTTGCTTAGTGGTAGAGATGGTCAAATTCGAGATATTTCACGAACAGATGCACTCATATTTAATACAAAGCCGGCCACACTCGCTTAGAATTTGTGCTGATCTATAGTGATGAGCGACTAGGCAATATTCGAATTCGCGTGATTTCGCGAATATCCGCCATAATATTCGATTTCATATTCGTAATCTCGAATATCCGCACTTACGACATGAATTGCGATCTCAAAATCGCAATTGCGATCACATATGCGCAATGCATGCAAGTCAATGGAGCTCGGATATTCGACTGGGAGAATATCCGTCATTTCCGTTTAAAAATGATATAATCGTGATCCCATTCATTGAAATGGATCGCAATGATAAAATTGCGATTATACAATCGCAATAAAATCGCGAAAAATCGCAATCGCGTCGGATATCCGATGATATATCCGCGAATATTCGCCAAATGGCGAAATAGCGATATACGAGCTAAATATTCGAAAATCGAATATTCGAGCTCAACACTACTGATCTACCGACAGATCGACCATGCATGATGATGTCATCAAAGTAATGGGATCGCTCAATGGTTGTAATAGCTTTGAGCAACAATATTTGAAATTAGAATATATTCGATGAATATCCGGCGTTGGAGAATTGGCAATATTTCGCGAATGTGCGCTCGGATATTCGCAACGGCGGACATTCGTCATATTCAACATTGTTTACCGGCATACATCACGCATATTTGTGCGCATTGCGAATGGATACACACAGTGCTCGTACTGGCTGAGATCACAAAATGAAGAAGAGACGCTGTAAAGCTGGTTCGCGAATCTTTGTAAACTAATATGTGCGGCAATAGAAACAGAAATTTTACGGATTTAAAATGTCTCTTAACCCCCTGGGCGTTACAAGTTTTTTGCGCAATTTTTTCTGGGACGAAAAGCCGTTTCCCTGGCAATTGCCGGCTCTCCCCCCAGCCCTCTACACGTGTGGGGAGAAAAACTGGCGCCCCTCCATTAACATGGAGGTCTATGGCGCCGCCCCACCCCCTCCGGCTTCATCAGTGACACGGGGCCAGAAAGGCTGTGTGTGTGTCTGCAGCTCTGTAGAAGTGCTGCAGGCACACGGAGAGGTGGCGGTTGTGTCCGATCCCGGCACGGGCGCAGCTTGATTAGCAATCCAACTGCACTCATACTGGCTTCGGCCATAACTCCAAGGAGGTTATTATATTCACGAAATTACGGGAACTCAAATATACCATATGCCGCTTAACACTAGTCCGTAATTTCTTAGATCGATTTCCCGGCCACTTTTAAGCATTAGATTTGCGGCCAATTTTGTGGCAGATCGACCGCCGCAGTAGATCTTCATGTGTATGTTGAGACGAACCCTGTTCGTTCGCCGTTCAGGGTCGTCTCAACCGCAGGGGAAGCCGGCATCGGGGAGACCCGATGCCTCCCTGGAAAGCTGCAGCGATTGTCTTCATCGCTGCAGCATTTCCGGGGTTTCGGCACCGCCCCGATTGCCCCCGGAAGGGGGCGGGCGCCATAGACCTCCATGTCCCGCCGCTGCTCTTGTGTGAAGAGCAGCGGCGAGAGACAGGAAATGACAGGCAGTGTACTTGTGCAGTGTACTACCGTGTCGTTGTAAACGGCGCAATACGGGCAGTGCGCTAGGGAGGTTAAGCATTTGCGCTTATTGCCATGCATTGCAATTATCATCAAAATAAATTGTCAAATGCCATATTCACTATTGCGTTTCCATTATTATTATCGTGACGCATGGCCACATGCAAGGGATAGATAGATATTCACAAAAATATTTGCCATATTGTGCAACGCTATTCAGCCACTCCAAGAGGATCAATTATATGGAAATCCCAAAAGTGAATACTTTTTTAGATCATTTCCCCCGTATTCCAAAATGACAACTTTAATCTGATCCAATCCTTCGAACAGATTGAAGTTAAAACTAAAAACGATTCACTTTTGGGATTTCCATATAATTGATCCTCTTGGAGTGGTTTGCATGGAATGGACGGCATCATATATTTAAGGATCCTTTAATGATTTGGTGGAACAATGTTGAACGCATTTGCGAAATACAAATATATCATATCATTTCCTAATCCTACATATAAAATTGCTTATTAAATATTTATTCATTGTAAAGGAGAGAGAACTCGTTTTCCAATCACCATTTATAGGTTCTGCATGACTCGGGCTAAAGCCTAAAGGTTTTGGTGAAACAAAAAAGTATCTAAAGAAATCTGACAGAGAAATCTAAAGGTGTATGGGGACCCCATACACCTTTAAATTCCTCCATACAATTTCCATCAGATCTACCAACAACTATGCAGTATAGTGACCTCCCTGATAGAATACATAGTGATTGGAAGGTGTATATTACTGCTATGTAGTGCTGGGTCCTCCCTGATAGAATACATAGTGATTGGAAGGTATATATCACTGCTATGTAGTGCTGGTTCCTCCCTGATAGAATACATAGTGATTGAAAGGTGTAGAAAGGTCCTCATATTACATGGTTTTGGTAGAAGAAAAGTTGATTGTACAGAAATTGCATGGTAATTGTATGTGGTGTATGGGGGGCTTTAGGCTGGGTATACCCTACACTCAGGGACGTTTTTACTTACATGTGGTTGAAGCAATTGCATAGGGCACCACATTAACCTCCCTAGCGATATGCCCGAACCCAGTTCAGGCAAAGGGGCGCTGCAATAATCGATACGCCCGAACTGGGTTCGGGCACATCGTGGGAGCTCACCTGCTCCGCCACCGCCATTTTCTCCCTCCGTCGCCGGCTTCTTCCGGGTCCCGGAGTGGCGTGTGACGTCACGGAGGCGGGACCCAGTCTTAAAGAAAAAAATAATTAATTTTTTTACTTTTTTTTTTTACTTTTGAACTGGATGAGATAAATGTCTTTCTATAATCCAGCTCAAAGTGGATCCCGCTGAGCGTTTCTGCTAGTGGAATCATCTCCGGCTGCACCCGAGCAAATCCGGAAATAGCCATGGGCTATTTCCATGATCTGCGCTCGTGTGCCGATGATGTCATCCACCGGGCGGGAGATTTAAAGGTACAGAAAAAAAAAAAACTTTCTTAGATTTTTTTTTACATTTTTTTACATTTGTTTTTATTTTGATTGGATTGGATAAATATTTTATAAATGTTTTATCCAATCCAAATCAAAAGAAAAGAAAACAAGTGTAAACTTATAAAAAAAAAAAAAAAGAAAATATTTTTCTGTCCCTCTAAAGCCGGCCATAGCGCTTCAATCTGCGGCCGATTTTGCGAATGATCACCGTGCACATTCGGGGTGATCGCTTGGTGATCAATCGCAAAATGAACGCGCCCACCTGGAGCA
>CM070038.1:6958688-6978441 GCA_036250615.1 Ptychadena robeensis | reverse complement strand
CCATTCAGGACCCAACCCTGGCGTCCTGTACAATATATATATTCAAATTCTATGCTAGAAAATGTATATGCATGCCGGCCTGCCACGTGCTCCGCTCCATGCTGGCATTCATCAGCGCACAGTATGTACACATTTATTTCTGCCATTTCATGCACTGTATATGAACGCTCCGTCTTTGTCCGCCGTCTGGATATAAAGAAAGAATCAGGCGGCTCTATTCACACTGAATTACGTTATATTATGAGCGGGCGAAGGCACTCAGGACTTTTTTTCATGCCTGTTATCAAGTAATATATAAGCCGGGCACAAAAAGCAGAAAGCAGAAAAAAATCACTGTGGCCAGCGTGGAGGAATACAATGTGAGCGCACAATGCTATCTCTGCCGAGTGATCTTCATTATACACTCAGTAAATAATCAAATTCCTATATATAGAGGATAATATTGGCCATTTCATAGCGGTGGCTAAATCGGCTAAAATGCTTGCAGTCTGCTTGGAATGAAAGCGAAAAATAGGGCCATATCTATTGGAATGCCACGGGTAAAGCATATCCGAGCGTGAAATAAAAATGTAATGCATTGCAACTTAAAGCGGATATATGCTGAAAAAAGAAAAATCGAATTTAAAAAATCTTAAATTAAAATACTGTATATGCTCGAGTATAAGCCGAGTTTTTTCAGCCCAAAAAAATGGGCAGAAAGTGCTCCCCTCGGCTTATACTCGAGTCAGCTGAGGGGGGTCCACTCACCTCACCTGAATTTCCATGCTGAATGCTTCAGACAGGCAGCTTCCCTCTTCGGTAGATCTTCTGTGATCTCTCTGAGTTCCTGTGAGCTCCGGCTTCCCGACTAACAGCTGATAGATATCAACAAACTTCACACTGCCACCTAGTGGCCAGCTACTAGTACAGATACAACACTCCATAGCCTATGATTAAAAAATAAGAATTGCCTTGCAAAACCCATCCTGTAATAATGATAATACTGTGTTCTCTTAAATTTATTGATGATGTGGCAATAAGATTCACCTGTTTGATTCATTCCTAGGGGCAATGGTGCTTTCTCTATATTTTCTCATTT
Organism: Ptychadena robeensis; assembly: GCA_036250615.1. Taxonomy (NCBI): domain Eukaryota; kingdom Metazoa; phylum Chordata; class Amphibia; order Anura; family Ptychadenidae; genus Ptychadena; species Ptychadena robeensis. The sequence goes on along the minus strand of CM070038.1, from coordinate 6,977,363 downwards.
TGAAAACTCCACTATCTGACTGCATTTCCCACCCTCAGCTTATACCCGAGTCAATGCGTATTTCCAGTTTTTGTAGATAAAATTAGGTACCTCTGCTTATACTCAGGTTGGCTTATACTCAAGTATATACAGTACTTGCTATATTAATTCAAAAAAATAAACGTACCTGTAGTTTTACTCTAGTCTTGGGAGTTGCCATTTCTAGTCCTGGTCCATCTGGTAGGTCACTCAGCAGTATTGGTCACAGCTCAGCCGATACTGCTGAGATCCACTATTGTCAATCAAAAAAACGTTTCTGACAGCAGGAGGGGTGCTTTTTATTTTTTTTCGAGTGTGCCCCTCCCACTGCCTAATGTCATGCTGAGGCAGCTGCAATGGCATTTGGGATGTTTCTCCCATGTTCCCCTTGCGGCTGTAGGAACTTATCTGCCCGGTCTCGCGAGACTTGTGTTGTTATCAGTGATGATAGTGTCTCTCCTGTCCAGAGACACATCTCATCATGCAGCCGATTGCCTCCTCCATACCCCGCCCCCAACAGAGCTCTCCTACAGAGAGGAGACAACCTAGTCTCTGTAGGAGGTGGGGGGGCAGTGATGGCGGAAGTACCTTTACTTCTCTAGGATCTAAGATGCTGGCATTAGGAATGTATTTGAAGAAGGTAAGTATGTGGGGAGTGTTTTTGTGTAGCAGTTTTCCAGCAACTGAACTGCTGACAGATGAGTATTGTATCTATTTAATGTATGTGTTTTTTTTATTTTGTGTTTAAAACCGCTTTAAATAACTGCAGTAACATATATGACCCGTAGATGGCACTAATGATTTTGAATGCTGAAAACTTATTTCTGTAGGTCTGTAGTGTTTAATTCAAATCAACTGGACTTGCTGTGTTTATTTCTTGAAGATGTTTCACTAATCATTCGACTGGCTTTCTCGATTTAGAGTGCTCTAAATACTGGGGGTGTCTTATGGTCAAGTGTGTCTTATAGTCTGAAAAATACGGCAATTGCAGTAACAAATGGGTTGGCACACTACTAGACAACAAAGTCTTGGTACACTCATAGACAAACAAAGTCTTGACACACCCATAGAAACAAAGTCTTGGCACACCCGTAGACAAAAACTATTGGCACACCCATAGACATCAAAGTCTTGGTACACCCATAGACAACAAACTATTGGCACACCCATGGACATCAAAGTCTTGGTACACCCATAGACAACAAAGTCTTGGCACACCCATAAACAACAAAGTCTTGGCACACCCATAGACAGCAAAGTCTTGGTACACCCATATACGACAAACTATTGGCACACCCATAGACAACAAAGTCTTGGCACACCCATAGACAACAAAGTCTTGGTACACCCATAGACAACAAAGTCTTGGTACACCCATAGACAACAAAGTCTTGACACACCCATAGACAACAAAGCCTTGGCACACCCATAGACAACAAAGTCTTGGCTCACCCGTAGACAACAAAGTTTTGACACACCCATAGAAAACAAAGTCTTGACCCACCTATAAGCAACAAAGTTTTGGCACACTAATAGACAACAAAGTCTTGACACACCCATCGACAACATAGGCTTGGTGCACTCATGGACAAAGCCATGGCACATTCAAAGAAAACAATGTCTTGACACATCCATAAATAACAAAGTCTTGGCACACTCATAGACAACAAAGTCTTGACACACCTATGGACAACAAAGTATTGGCACACCCATAGACAACATAGGCTTGGCACACCCATAGACTACAAAGTCTTGGCACACTCATAGGCAACAAAGTCTTGAAACACTCATGTGCAACACAGGATTGGCACTGCCCGATCCTGAAGTAGAAATGAGCTTGGCATTGGAGTTTTCAGGGGAATTCAATGTGAAAAATTCAGCTATCTCCGTTCAGCAACAATCCATCATCCTTCACCTATATTTAGTTACTGACCCTGAAAACTCCAATGCCAAGCTCATTTCTACTTCAGGATCGGGCAGTGCCAATCCTGTGTTGCACATGAGTGTTTCAAGACTTTGTTGCCCATGAGTGTGCCAAGACTTTGTAGTCTATGGGTGTGCCAAGCCTATGTTGTCTATGTTGCTCATAAAGTACGCACTTGTTTCTGAGAGACAAGAGATTTTAATCTCAAAAATTGGTGCTAAGTAAACATAATAAAGTTATAACAGCCACCATGTCCAACCTGCCATGACAAATGGCCGGCGGGATCTTATTGGAATGAACTATAGCCGTTCTCCCCATCCCTCTAGTTTTTATTTGCACGGTTTCCCTGTTTATTATGTAGTTTGTTACGTGATAACATGGAGGTCTGGCCCAGGAAAGGCTGAAATATATTATGAAGTTATCGGTGAGCGGACACAAACATAAACTAGCTCATGTATTCACGTGCTGCGATCAATACTTCCTGCTACTGTAAATGACCCGTTTATGGAATGAACAACTTCTAATTGCCTAATGCATAAACTTCATCAGGAACAGAGCCAGCGGACGGGAAATATGTGTGAAATCTTTACTGACATGTAAAAAATACTGTACAGTGCTGCTTGAAAGTATGTGAACCCTCCAGACATGGTCACTGTTTGTTTGCCAAAAAAACATTAAGACCTTATTTAGACATAAATCTAAATCCCATTGTGTAAGCACACCTTCCAAATAGTAGACCACACACAAAAAGAGATATATTTTTCATTATTTAAGTAAAAAAAGGAGTTATTGTCCAACAACTGAAAATCTTACTGTGCATAGTATGTGAACCCTTGATTAGTAGCTTGGGCTCCTCCTTTGCAGCCATTACTCCAACTAAATGTCTCTGTAACCACTAACCAGTCTCTCACATCTGCTTATGGGGCTTTTTTGCCACTCCTCCTTGCAGCAACTCAGCGTTGAGAGACGTTGGAGGGACATCTGCATGTACCAACTTTTTCAGGTCTCTCCACAACATTTCAATTGGGTTAAGGTCCGGACTGTTGACGGGCCAACCAGAGTGGAATCCTCTTTCTCTGCACCTTCCTTTGTACTCGTGTGGGAATGCTTTGGGTCATTGTCTTGTTGCATAACCCATCTTGTCCCAGCTTCAACTCCCTGACTGATGGCAGGAGATTCTGGTCGAGAATCTGTTGATATCCCGAAGAATCAGATTCCTTGGACATATGAGTCGTCCAGGCCCAGCAGGAGAAAAGCAGCCCAGACTTTCACATTTCCACCGCCATACTTCACGGTTGGGAGGAGTTCTTTTCTTCAATCTGCCGTGTGATTTTTCTCCAACATGTCGGTTTGATTGTGACAAATAATTCTATTTTAGACTGTCTGTCCACGAGAAGGACTTCCCGAAGGCCTCTGGTTGTCCAGTGCTCTTTGGCAAAGTGAAACGGCGTTTGTGCTTTTTGAGAGCAGAGGATTCCTTCTAGCAACCCTCCCATGAATGTCATGGCTATTCAATTTTCGCCTGATTGTAGACGCCATGCAACATTGTCCCAGATGCTGCCCGAGAGGCCTGCAACTCTTAGAGGTGATGTGTGGGTGGGCATTTACCTGGTTTATTATTTTTCTGGTGCTTCTGGGTGATATTTTTGATGGAGTCCACTTCTAGGCAAAGTTGTCTGCTGTCATGTTGAAGGATCCATTTGTGCAAAGTTTGTCGTACAGTGGGATGGATGGAGCTGGGAATCTTTTGGAGATGGTCTATAGCCTTTCCCAGCTGATGGGCTGTCACTACCCTCTCTTCAGGTCCTCGCAGATCTCCTTGCTCTGGCCATTGTTGATGGTTGGGACCACAGGCGTTCAGTTGGGTTTCCCCTCTTTAATTAGGCAGGCCAAACATTCCAAGGATGTCTCATTTCATTGGTCTGCGGTAAGTGATTGATTAGCACCCAATGGGTTTCACGCGTCTTTTACCGTGGTGACGGTCATTAACGAATGCAGGCGGGGTTCACTTACTTTTGCACATACACTAGTCCATGCTCAGTAGTTTTGGGGCTACTTAACAAAACCTACTAAACAGTGACATGCAATTGAGGAACAATATCTGACAGTCATGAATAAACACTGGTGGTAGAATGAGAAAATCATGGTTAAACAACAGAAACATCTACACCACTGAGGGGTGCACAACTTCAAGGCCAGCATGTATGAGGCAGCAAAGCCCAGGTTCCTAACTCGGTATGAGCATGTTGTTCTATCATGGAGGATAAGCGGATTTTTGGGGTGTTAACTTAAAACAAAATTCATTACCATATTTTGGACATAAGATGCAGCCAACGTTTGAAGAGAAAATTAGCAAAAAAACAGACACAGCAATTCAATAGCAAGGTTCAGCAAGCGGCAGGCTGGACCCCCCCCCCCCCCATGCAGTGTTCACTCGTATCCCTCCAGCCAATCCACCAGTGCCAGGAGGGAAGAGCTACACGCGCACAGTATAGAAGACTTTAGCATGTTTCTATACACTAGCATTATACATGATCACATGAGAGACACATTTTACATCTGCACTCAACACTACATAGGGAGGAAGATATGAGTCTGGGCACAAAATGTTTATTGCAATGCGCCGATGTAATGTAATACACACTCCTGATTTTGTAAATGTGTCTCTCCCACACAAGTGGTCAGTGTGTTCGAGAGAATGGGTACGCTATGCTAAGCAGAAAAGATCCATTTGCCAGTGTTTTTTGGCTTGCGCTTTGGGATGCAGAGTATTGCTCCTAGAGATGGTTGCGGACTAAAAAAAAGTAAGAAAAAAGTTGTGTTCTATATTCACACCATAGGACGCTTCAGGGAACTGTCCCAAGGATTTTACCGACTATAAAAAAAGTGTGTCTTATAGTTCGAATAATTACAGTTTAAAAAAAAAATTCCATGGTGCCCATATGTGTGAAACAGTGAAAAAGAGCAGCTCTGAATAATAAATCCTCTTTTCCGTGTGTATTGCCCCTGCCGCATAATTTGTTGGTTCAATAAAAAAGCAGCGTCATTCAGCCCGGTTGTGCTTACTCTGAAATGAAAATACATCAGAGGAAATGCAGGATGGGGTAAAACTATAATGTAATGGAATTCAGAATGTTGACTCCCCGCCAGGGGCGCTGAGGAAAGAGAATAGAAAGGGCATACAGAAAACCAATAATGATCTGCACATCTTATTTCATGACAGCACATCAAAATCACTGTACAAAACAGTAAAAATATGGTCAGATTTCTGGGGAGAAGAATTGGGGTCTCACTTCTGTAGCCACTGCCATGGACCCCCGCCCCCGATCTATATCAGTGAATGGACATTCCATTAATGACTTTAACCAACCCAATTTAATACGAAAATTTTAGAGAGGACAGGTTTCAAGTGGTTATGTCAGTGAGTTTACTCTATTAGGCCATGTCCCCACTTTTTAGTGGGTTCTCCCGCAATGAGAATCAGGACATAGCACCTGCAGCAGGAAGTGGGGGGGGCGGGGGGGGGGTGGTGGGCCCAGGACATCTGCACCACCATGCCTGTCGCGCCCCATAAGGCTATGTCACCATCTTAGCGATCTCGCAATTCTAATCGCAGTGGTGGTGATCCTAGAGATTTTGATCGCGCGTTTAAACACGTCTTTTCAACGCATCAGTCATGTGCTATAGGTGCGTTAGGGGCGATCAGGTGGGACTGCGCATTGGCTCGCGAATAAAAACGTGCGGCTAAGCCCCCATTCTAGATCAAGAATGCGTGTGGGGAAGAGCAATCAAGTGATATGTAGAGTGGTGAATGGGCGTGGTTAGTTAAAATGAGACACGTGTTCTTTAACCATCCCCTTCCTGTCTATGGCCGAAGTTAGGGCAATTGGCCATTAGTGGAGAAACACCCATGGCCCGCAATCAAAAATGCGTAAGCCACGTACAGATTGCAGCTGATCGCAGGATGTGGGGATAAGCCCAATTAATAACATGCCAGTGCTCACCTAGATTATATCGGGTCGTGGATTTTGAAGTGGGTACAAGTCCTACTGGTCTTATTTAAAATAGACCGATGTTTTCCAGTGTCACTCGCAGTCAACCCTCCCCACAACAGCCTACCATGGGGATTGTTCCCTGCTGCTGCGTTTTATTATGGCAGATAGAGGACTTGTGTTCACCTGAGCTATCACTTTCATTGCGTTTCGTGGGTAGTTAGCCTTCGTGTCGTTGGCTGCCACCATATGTTGTTTCGGAAAACATGCTAGCATAAGCTAGCCACAAGTGTCGATTCCTGAGCGATACATCGACGATCCCGATCGATTACGGTTGAAGTAGGGGTCGATCGACGACCATACCAAGTTCTGTGCCGACCCACCTTAGGGCCACGATTACTGGAGATCTGTTACCAGGCGATCGATCACACAAAATGTCAACGCCCTGATGTGTGCACGATTTGAATCAGAAAACACCAAACAGGTTGGTTCCCTGCGATCCGATTTTGGGGGCCATGTCGATCGGTCGGTTCAGGGTCGATTGGTGGGAATCACGTGCAGCCCACCTGAACGATCGACCCCGACCCAATCGGGTGTCAGCACCTGGTGATCGATTTTCGGCCAGGAATCGAGTGGGAAATCAACGGTGTATGGCCACCTTTAGAGTTATTTTTTCTTGCCCTTGATTTGTATTTGTACAAAACCTCGATGGAAATTGATACTGTATTTTTGGAGTAAAAAGACTACTTTTAACCCAGAAAATCTTTCTCAAAAGTCTGGGGTTTTAATATGCCGAGTGTGAAATATTCGAGCCGAGGAGTCTGCTGTCAGACAGCAGAAGCGCCCCCTTATCCCCCTTCCTCTATCCCTCCTCTATGTGTGAGACGAAGCGACGTTGCGCACTAAAGGTGAAGCTCCGGCTGAAAACTGGTGTATGCAGCTCAAACACATTAAACACCATCACTGTATCATGTGACAGGATATCAGTTACATCTGATTGCCAAACACTTTGAATGAAAGTATACAATTCGCACTTGGATAACCACCGGTGTAACATTATGGCGATGTTGCAGGAAGGGGTGTGACATTAGGAATGGAAATACTTAAAAAATAGGACTTTTAGGTCGTTGAGATATGGGGACATTGAAAGTCAGAGTAGGCATGGGTTCCAACTGCGGTTCCACTAAGACTGGACAAGAAAAAGCACACACCATTTGCGGTGGATTTTCTGTGACTTGACAGGCAGGTTGCCCATGTGATAAGCGTTCCAATTAACATATTGAAAGAATCTGAGTTTGTTTTTTTTTTATTGGTGTGCGTGGAACGGGGTAGTCTTAATATGGCAAGCTTTCCCCAAACTCTGTATTGTAAGCGGAAAAAGTGTTGGTAGAATTATAGCCGGAGGAAAATAAGTACGAAAAAACATAAAATGCTGGCAGGAGAAAAAATCAGCTAACTCTTCAGTGGGAAATGAGATTATGGAAAAACAGTATTGTTACTTTTGTAAAGTGCTCCGAAGTAAGTTAAAGTTTCAATTCAATATGGATTTGGGTTTTTCAGTATCGCTCGCTTATGGTATTATTATCTAGAGGATGGTCGAATTTTCGACTAGCAAACTTGTGGCTATTGCAAAGCCCTGGAAAAATGGTATCATCAAACACGTGCTGGAGATGTAGAGAAGGGTTGGAGGAACATTTGAAAAAAAGTTTTGCTCTAGCAATGTAGTTTCTTGATAAATTAAGTTTCAAAGTTAAAGTCGAAATTCCGATTTTACTTCCGAGACTTACTTTCGTTTTTGGAGATACCCCCAACCCTTCTCTACATCTCCACACTTTGGTGAGAACCATGGCGGGCTTGAAAGTAAGTCGCACCACGGCGAAAGGTCGAATTTTGAAAAAAAATGCGGACATCGCTAACTACTTACTAGAATTTGAATAAGTATCGAATATAGAAGACACAAGATAATAATATACATTGCATACAACAAGTATATTGGAGGCAAATCGAATAAACAATATTTCCCGAAATCTCTTCACTCATGTCTTATGATTAGACGTGCATCTTGCGGTACACAAACATTAATGAAAATCAGTATTGAATCTCTTATAGGCATTTACAGAAGCAAATGGAGCTTGGTAATCAGGGCTGCTACTGATCGCCTGAGGCACGGGACGTAGGTGAGGAGGGCGGCTTGACCCAGGGAACTGGCCTGGATGCCGGAGGAGGTAAGTAGGCGGGATGGGAGGGGAGGGGCGGAGACCAGACAGAGCTGATTTAAACCGGACAGGAAGTACTCCTCTTAGGCCGCTGATCGCACCCACCCACCCTCCCCTGGTCTTTGATGTCTTGTATTGTTTGTACTAATCTTTTGTCACAGCAGGCGGAAGCTCACAGCCGCAGCACTACTGGGCGAGAAGTTATGGCATGTCAGTACTGAAGCACCACTAGATGGTAAAACTGGGCGGGGCTAGCCCCCATTTGGCACTCCCTGGAGTGAATAGGGATGTACCCATCGAGTCAGTTTGGAGGGCTGGTGGCCGGTACGGTTCCGGGGGGGGGGGGGGGGGGGCACTGTTCGGCATTCCCAGGGTAATGCTCTATTTCATGTTTTATTTAAACGGTATTTAAGGTTAAAACGTTATTAAGTTATTATTTGGAAATTGGCTGTGGCCAAAAGTGTATTTTCCACTAAATCTCTTTATAATTTTCAAATTGAAATAGGCCTCGTCTTTTCTAGTCTTAGGGGTTTGGTGGTAAGACGGGTCTCAGTAATCCCTGGGTCACGGCGAGCCCACAGGCAGGGCAATCCATCATCAAGGAACAAAGTCATAATGAAGCGGGCAATCTGCTGGTGGATGGGTTGACATAGAACCTCCCGGGATTCCTGCCTATTCAACAATAGTGATGAGGCGCATAGCACATCGTATTCGCGCATGCCGCGAATTATGGAAAACATTCGGAAATATTCGCTCGGCAATATGTCGTTTTTTTTTGTTATTGCGAATCTCGGGCCTTTATTGCGAATTTCGCCGCGCGGCAAATATGTTTAACTGGTGCGATTTTTCAGCGAATTTTAAAAGGACGATTTCGCACTATTCCGCATCCACCCAATATTCATTTAAAAATCTTGAGGTGTTGCTAAGCTCTGGCAGCCCTTCCCATTCGCCACTTGCCTTGAGAGGGTGTGTTGTAATGGGATCAAAATACCGAATACCGGATTGCGAATATTCGGCATATATTTACCATCTCGCGAATTTCCGAATGGACGATATCGCGATTAATATTCGAATCCCAATATTCGCGATCATACTTCAACACCAGTGTTGATTTCACTTTCGATCCCAAATTTTTGTATTGTAATATGGCACTTGAGAATTCAAAGAGGATCCTCAAAAGAGCGCTATATCTTGTATAGCCAATTGCCCAAGAGTTTTTACATCATACCCAGGGGTCCGCGCAGGAGCAGCATGGCAACCAATCTGAGGGCATGCCACCATCTCGGAGCAACAGCTGCATCGGTAGGGGTCCTAATCGAGTGAGCAGCTGACCTGGCCCCTAGGGCTGATCTGTCGTACCTGGACTAACGTGCATTGTGTTTGCATATTCGCCTGTACAAGGTGGCATATTTGAGCAATGAAGGTAAATTATAAGATTTCTTGTGATAGTGTCCATCTGAATGGGGCCTATATCAGGGCCACCACTCCCTGGAAGCCAGGGATGGAGTGACAGTTGGTTGGGGGGGCATAACATTTGTATGGGCCCCGTCATTTCTAGCTATGCCCCTGCTGTAAATAATAAGAAAACTTTAGACCATAATATTTGAATGCCGGAAATGGCTGCAGCATAGGTTGTTCTTCATGCACGAGTATAAAAACTTGGGCCAACCTCAAGCTGTGTCAACATGTCCCTTTCCTGCTTTATCCATCACTGGAGGGAAGGCGTCTTAGAGAGTGTGCAAAGCCACGACAGCGCGGTTAATGTGAAGGCTTCTTTTTGATTTTTCCATCATCTGTTCTCTAGTTGTTGAAACTCTCTCTGTATCATTCCTATCTACGTGCCTCGGCAGCAGGCCCCTGAAATGCTTTCTCCTTCATGGTTCATGGTATCAACAGAGGTTTAGAATAACATTCAGCTGTGGAGATCGAGTGGACGCTTGGCGGCGCTCGACGTTTTTTTTCTTTTCTCCTATCATGCTTTGGCCGTTGCCTTTCAGACGTCCCGTCGTGCTCCTGCTGCTGATTGTTTTTTCTTCTTTGTAGTGGCGTATGGAAGTCATTAGAAGCACATTAAAAATATTCAGTTTTACAAACAAACAAGTTGCTAATTCGATAGAGATGGTCACATTTTTTACTTTGTGGCTACATGCAATGACAATGTGGGCGGTGCCCAGGCGTCATCGTGGTGTGGGGGGGGGGGGGGCAACATCAGCCGCATATGGCATTGAAAATGGCCATCTCCTTCCGCGCCGCAGACAAAGCTCCCCCCCCCCGCCCCCAAGGCCTAGGATCTCTGTTCCCCAACAGGTGGGTGGCATGTGGGGCATCTCTGCTGCTCTTTCTCTGGGGTTCCCGATCCAGGGTGCTTCTCTCTGGGGGGAAGGGGGGCGGCTCCCGAGGGAGTGCCGCCCAGGGCGCCAATCTCCCTAGGACCACCCCTGGTGGAACATACAAATGTGATTATGCTGCTACATAGTAGCCTAGCGGATGAAAGAATGCGCACGGCACTAATCGGCTTTGAAGTCGGGCAGAATCGGCCCGTCTATGCCCTCTTATCAGATATTTACACTCTGTATCATGTCCTCTGGTAAGTGTGTGGACCCACCCTACCCCCCTTGGCAGTTATGATTTGGGGTGTGGCTAAGTTTGTCCTCAAGCGTCTCATGAGGAAAATTCATCGGTGTGACTTAAGCCCACCATACACCTTAGACACTCCATACAATACCTAAGTCGCAACTAGTGTTGGCTCGACTATTCGATTTTCGAATATTTAGCTCGAATAGCTCGCTATTTCGCCATTTGCCGAACTTTCGCGATTTCATCGGATATCCGCGGCTATCGGCGATTTTTCGCGATTTATTGCGCTTTTATATCGAGATCCATTGCAATGAAGGGATCGCGATTATTAATCGCAATGCGATTTTAAAACGGAATGACAGATATTCTCCCAGTCAAATCTCCGAGCTCATGACTTGCAGCATTGCGCATATTGGATCGCAATTGCCGCTTTCTCGGAAATCAATTCGGATTCCGCCATTCTCATGACTGCATGCTTGGCGCATAGTGGGTCGCATTGCGCTTTCTCGGATCATCGCAATTTCAGATTCCGCCATTCCTGACTTCAATTGTATTGCGCATATGCTGTCCGCTTGCGATTTCTCAGATAATCGCGATTTCGGATTCCGCCATTCTCCTTGCTGCATGCTGCGCATATTGGGTCCAATGGCGATTTTAGATCACAATTCATGTCGAAGTGCGGTATTCGCGATAGCGAATGGAATCGAATATATGGCGGATATTCGCGAATTCCGCGAATTCGATATGTCTGAGTCGCTCACACTACTACCACCAACATTAGTGCCGGTCCTCCCTGATAGAATACATAGTGATGCAGGTATATATCACTGCTAGTATCTGGGTCTCCCTGATAGAACATAGGATTGGAAGGTAATATCACTGGGCTTGTAGTGCGGGTCCTCCCTGGATAGAACATAGTGATTGGAAGGTATATACTCTTCTATGTAGTGCCGGGTCCTCCCTGCCAAACATAGTGATTGGGGGGGGGGGGGGGGGGGGGGAAGGATATTTCACTGCATGTAGTGCTGGGTCCTCCTGATAGAATACATAGGGATTGGAAGGTATATATCACACGCTATGTAGTGCCCGGCTCCTTCTGATCGTTATGACGCTATGTAGGCTGGGGTCCTCCCTGATAGAATACTAGTAATTGGAAGGTATATACACTGCTATGTAGTGCCGGGTCCTCCTCGTAGAATTACATAGTGATTGGAAGGTTTGGAAAGCTCCTCATATTACATGGGTTTGGTAGAAAAAAAGTTGAATGTACAAAAATTGTAAGGTGAGATTGTGAGGTGTATGGGAGGCCTTTTGTGAGTAGTAGTCAGTCAAATTAAAAAGGGGCTTCATAATTTGTGATGAAGACATTTCTTCAGCTTCAAAAAGTTTTAGAGCTGACAAAGCGTCTTGGAGCGTCTGCAATACACCTTTAATACAACTAACCAATTCCAGTATGGGCAATCGCGGCAGTGTTCAACCGCACTGCATACAATTCCCACCCTCCCCCCGTCCCTGTTCACATCATGGGTCTCATGATTAACATGGAGGTCTATGGTGCTACACCCTCCACCCCTTTTGCGTCACCGTGAGGGGGCCGTGCCGCAACCCCAGAAATGCTGCAGCGATTAAGACAATTGCTGCAGCTTCCTGCGGTATATCGTGTGCACCCGGTGCCTGGTGACCTAGCAGTTGGGACAAACCCAAACACCGAACAAACTGGGTTTGTCTCAACAGCTAGGAGGGTTAAATGTTCTCCATTTAAAATATGTTTTGGGTAACGTTATCCTTTGTTTAGCCGACCATTTAGAGACCAGAAGTTTCTTTGCTTAAAAAGTCCTGAACGGTCTGTAATAAAACACTGTGACAATATTTTTGTATTTCATCAATGCTTAACTGCCAGAGGGGACCCGCTTCTAACTGATACGGTCCTTATCCCTTTGACACCCTGTGCAATGTTCCAGGTCACCGAACTTATTACAGTTGGCGTAACCTTATCATGATTGGCTTGACCTTACTTCATAAACGGTTTAATGTTCTCTGTAAGGCACTGCGGAAGGTGCTATGGAAAATAATTACATATAGAAAATAAATATCAGTCAAGTGAAAACATGTTTTCATTCAACCCTTTAGCGTAGATGGGAGCCACATGTGTGTATTCTAAACTATGGTTATGCTCTTGTTTTAAAGGGGTTCATGCCAAAACTATGGGGTGTTTTTTGTTCTTCCTTTGATAGTTTCTACAGTAGGTAAGGCTGATGTTCAAATAGTATTAACTACTTGAACAGTGTATTGGCTTTTGTGTGGACATTAGAATGTCAGCTCCTCTGAAGGACAGTTGAGGTCCCCATAAATGCAATTGATCTCAGTGTGGTGACATTACCACACTGCGCTCGATCGCGGGTCAATCAAATGGGAATCAATGTACACCATTTTGCACACTGATTCCCAATTGATGGGGACCCTTAACACTCACAACACTGGCATAAAGCTGCCGAAAGCCGGGCACAGGATGGCTGCAAAGAGGGGGCTCCCCCCGCACTCTACCTGTGTAGTGTAAGCAGCCCAGCTAGGTGCTGCCCCCTTTCCTTTGTCCCGACTCTCAGCTCACAGGCAGAGCTGAGAGCCAGGAGCCGAGCACAGGAAGTCTGCTGTGCGGGGGGGGGGGGGGGGGGGGGGGGGGGGGGGGGGGGGGGGTAGTCCCACTCCTTTGCATCTGCCCGTGTCCTGCTTTCTGCACTGCCTGTCAGATCCACTGGGACTTACAGACTAGTTTGACCTATAAGGTTGGAGGACTTTCCGTGAACATGCATGTCGCTCGATTGTGCTAGAAACTAAAAAATCAAGCAATGAATGCCTAGCTTTAGTGTTATGACTATGGTGGCGACATTAGATTGTGAGCTCCTCTGAGAGACAGTGCATACCTGTCAACATTTAATTAAAAAATTAAATGGTACATAACATACAATACAAGCAAGTATATTGTGCATAATGGTAAAATAAACCAGAAACACCAGGTTACCATGGCTTTTTTTTTTACAGACTATAAGATGCACTCTTTACCATTGAAATGAATAGGAAAGTGACCATGCGTCTTATGGCTTGAATATTTTGTTTTTGTCCCAGCCATCCCAGGACCACTAGCTCTGCATCTCAGGGGGAAGAAATATGTTCCATTCCCTCCAACCAAGCCAAAAATCCACTGCAAGTACCCATTTTTTGCAGCCAAGACCTCCCTCCTGGCACTGGCCTTTTGGCTGGAGGAATATAGAGTGAATACTGCATGGGCCAGTGCTGAACACTTTGCTGGAACATTCTGTATATTCACTTGATATCTGAATGGCTGTGTCTCTGATTCTTTTCCCCTAATTTTCTCTTCAAATCTTTGGGTGCATCTTATGGTCCGAAAAATACCGTAAACATTAAAGAATGTATTGTTTAAACTATAATAACACATATGTTAAGATAAGAAATGTGACGTTGATACAGTATGGCAGTGGTTCCCAAACTTTCCCTGCAGGGCCCCCCTTTTGTATTTAAGAACATTATCGAGCCCCTCCTTCCTATTCAATTACAGGTTAAGAATAAGGGCATGCACCACCCTGGAATACATTCGTAGCCCCCCCCCCCCAGGGGGGCCAACCCCCCAGTTTGGGAACCACCACTGTAAAATAAGGTCATTAACGTTCCAATGGAAACAAGAGAAAAGAAGAAGAATGCCATGAAGATTTAGTGAGTATTTGTCTATAACACCTACATACGGGCCTTGATGAAGACATAACTTTTTAGGATCCTTTTTTTCAAAATGTACAGAAATTCTGCATCTCAGTTGCCAGATCTGAAGCAAAGTTCCAAGTCCTGATGTGAGAATTCAGTTCTTCTACATAATGTAATCTGAAGACAAATAGGGTTTGTGAATGTAGAATGCGCTAGGAAAAGAAGAGATCAATAGAGGAACAAAGAGACTGGCAGGATTAGAAAGTGTGTTTGTGTTCCAGTGAGTCTGAAAGACTTTTGTTTTCTCAGGTTCTTTTATGTGGTTAGTGGTTGGAGGAGACCAGAAATGTGAACACTTCCTCGTCTTCCTGCCATCTTCCCAGACAAACAGACTGATTCAGAATGCGGACTGAAAAGTTTTGTCAGGATAGGAACATTTACCATCGCAACTTTTCTGAAAAGACCATTCACTGCTCCCTCATACATCCTGTATAAACAATAGTAACATTAGAGACGCACCTTCAATGGCTTTGCTGCGTTCAACCTTGATTGAAAATATGAATTGAGCTCCATTTATTCTCCTCGTTACTAAAGAGATAAGCTGGAGGTATATGTGAGCTTTGTTTCTCTTTCAATACAGCTGAACTCTAGACAGAGGTAAAAGAAGCAGATTAACGAATCTTTGTAGTGACACAATGTGTGTATTCATAAATAAACCATTACATGTAACATTTCCATTAAGGCTTTATTAGGGTGGCTGACGCTCGGCGACCGCAGACATTATGGAGGGGCTTGGGGGCGCTTGTCAACCATTGACATGTAACCCAATGGGTGACCGCTATAAATGGTCAAAGTCCGGTCTCCAGTCTGCATCTTTCCCTGCGCTGGAATCAAGGCCTTGATATGAATTTGATGAGGTCATTATATTGTGAGCTTCTGTGAGAGACAAGTAAGAACAAGGACAGAGGCGCACAACCTAGTACAACAAATGGTTAAATCATGTGGAATAGGATAAGATAAAACAAAATGAAACAAAACAACAGACAAGATACTCACAATAAGAGAGGTTTACAAGGGTGGATCTCTCAGGGCCATGTGTTTTCCAGGAGGACCTCACTTCCTGGTCGGGGATGAGATCACTTCCTCCTTACAGATGCTGGGGGGCTCCTATTGAGCCCCCCAGCATCTGTAAGCAGAAAGTGATCTCATGGGCCACACTCCTCCATTTTCAGAGCTGCACACCTACACACAACTTAAACACTCATCCCTCATACTGACTCCATTTTACTCTGTGATCCTTGCTCAGGCCCCATACACCAACTGAGGGCCTTTCTGGCCACTGATATCACTTTAGCTGTGTAATCACTGCTGAAGGTTGTGCGCAACTACCTATTATCTTTCTGTCAGAGACAATTTGGGCTTTATCCCCACTTGCACGGCTGCTCACGATCAGACGCTATCAGAAAAAAGGTTGGATCACGTGCAAAATTGCCACGCGAGGGGGTGCGGTTTCCATGCAAAGCAAGGGACATTGACCGTGGTCATGTCCGATATCCCAGTTGTTGAGTGGGATTGGTTGGTCCCGCTCGAAAACAGCGATGGCCGCATATGGTATGGGCCAGATAGATGGCTCGTCGCTCGAAGTGGCCATTGATCTGGCCCATATCTACATGTGTGTACCTAGCTTAAGTTTTTCTTTTTAGAATTGTAGAGTGCTACGCCAATATCGTGTCAGTTAAGGTAAGTCAAAAGGTAGCCATAGACGCCTTGTCATCGATCGATTCCCGATCCGATCATTCCCGGCGATTGATGGAACACCACCTTGGGAATCAGATTTGTGGTAGTTTTGGACATGAGCTGATCTTCAAAATGGCCGCTTCAACAAAATCCATCGATCGGAAAGGCTGCTGCATAGGGAGCTATGGGTCCACCATGTACTTCAATTGCCAAACGATCGACCCAAAATAAGCAATATGTCGGATCAATGTCCGTTACGATTCGAAGTTGATTCCAATTTTGTTTGATCGATCATTCAGGGTGGGCAGAACTCGATTGATTGCCGATCGATCGCAGATTTATTTTGAGCATATATCGCTGTGATTTATGCAGTTATTAAAAAGCAAAGAATAAAGAAACCTGCAGTTCTGTAGAAGGTCGGGATGTTTCAGACTCCCTACGCTCACCAGCCCGCTCCCTGCTTTGTATTGTGATGTGAAAGTTGCCAACATTTATTTTTGTCTCGTTGCTATCGCGCAGAATATACGTTTTACGCCGAAGTCTGTCTCATAAAAAATTAATGCAAATGCAGAACATTTCCATATAGTATATATACAGAAGTGAAAGCAATAGAGGCATCAAAGCCCAGAGATGGGATCCCGTCCCATAGGGTTACAATAACATTTTCTCTGGTTAAAGCGTATTTAACACTTACGCAACGCTTTCCGCATGTGTTCGTTCACCTTAATCGTCTTGATTTTCTGCAGCCTGCCCCATTACCTGCCCCCCCCCCACCTTCTATCCAGTCTGTTCTTTTACTTTTTCTATCACCCCCCCCCCCCCCCCCCCCTCTCTTCATTAGTGTCTCCCTCCCTCTTCTAGCCGGGCTGAGAAGAACAGACTGTGAGCTGAGGGAGCATCTTGCAACTTCACCGTGTGGTAGACTGGTAGAAATGAAGGCCGTTTCCGTGGCAACCTGGAAGGTGGGTGCATCAAAGCAGCGAGCGCGCTCCGCAGCTTCCACAGCAGCAGGAGGAATTTGGCTGGAGGGGTCCTGGGACCCTCACAAGGAGGGGTTGGAAGAAGAAGAAGAAAAAAAGAAATACTATAATAACATTTGCCAGAATGGGGATGAGATAACAAGGTGACTTGAAAGTCACTCCGCCAGAGACGTTGTGTTGTGAAAGTTGAAAGCCAAACAGCAAAACTATGTATGAAGAATGCTTCATGAGTTCAGATCTTCTCCGTAGGAAGGGGGCGACACTCTCCAGTCATTTTAAAGGCCACCGATTGGCTGCATCACACATCTATGGAACTTTCTGGAAGAAATTTTGTATATGTGTGATTCACTTACCTGTGCTATGGCCACCAGACACAACAGGGGGGCGTCACCGCTCATTTTTGCAGACTTGGCCGTTTTTTACTACCACTTAACCTCACTTGTGATGAGCAGCATAGGCAATATCCTTTTCACAAAATATGGCAAATGTTTTCTCTATGTTCGCAACAAATTTGAGAATTCTTGATCTACAGTCATTATTACCTTTGTTGCAAAAAAGATTTTTGCAATTAAAAAAAGTGCAGATATTTGTAATATTTTCATGTTCAACACTATCACGTGAAAACTTAATAATTTGTTACCTTATTTGTGTAAATCAGTACATGCAGGAGAACTGTGGGGACCAGGCCTGTTGCTGCTGAAACCTACACCAAGGACTATCAATTTTGTTGAATGTTTGAAAGCCAGGAGGCTTTGCATGTTCGGTTGACTGTTTTGTGGACTGCTATTAACCCCTGTGAGGGTAACCCTTTTTCTTTGGACTGTGAGCTGTTTGGACAATAAATATGGGAAGGCAGCTCTAAAAAGAATCCAGTTTGTGTGGATGTACCTCATTAACCCCCCTAGCAGTCTGTGGCGCAGTACAGGTGATCGCAACAGAGTACAATGTACTCTGTTCGAAATTCCTGCCTCTGTCCACGTCCACGTGATGATGCCAGCTAAGTGGGCTAGAAGACCGACTCCCCTCCATTAACATGGAGGTCTATGGTGCACCCCCTATCTCTTCTACGTCCCCATGATGCGATGGGGGCCATCCCGGCAACACGGAAATGCTGCAGCAATATAGAGAATAGGGATGTAGGGCAGTCATGTTTTATCATACAAACTCCAGGCGAACTGGGTTCGTCATGACCGCTAAGGAGGTTAACAACTGCCGTTTTAAGCTGAACCTAAAGTGGTGCTCCTTGACTTCCGTCCAATCGAAGTGCGCCCCTGAGTGCAGTGTGGTGATGTCATCGCAACATCAACATGCGGCGCTGAAATGGGTCATTTATCAAGCACCTTTCGGGATGCGGATGGACACCTTAAATAATCTCAAATACACCCCTGAATCAAATATTTACAGACAGAGCTGTACATCCTAAGCCTTCTACTCATATACTTATAGTGTATTATTATTATTATTATCATTTATTTATATAGTGCCAACATATGACGCAGCGCTGTACAATACATTAG
>CM070038.1:6923491-6938279 GCA_036250615.1 Ptychadena robeensis | reverse complement strand
AGCAAGTTTGGTGATGATACAATGTTCAGGGGCTTTGCAATCAGCTCACAAAGTTAGCAAAGAAAAAATTCGACCATCTCTACTGGTCAACTGTTGTGAAGGGTGTTTTCTTCACCAGGGAAATAATTCTTCGGTCATCCATCACAATTGTTTTCTGTGGTCCTCTGAGACTTTTGGTGTTTCTGAGCTCACTGGTGCTTTCCTTCTTTTAAAAATATTCCAAACAGTTGTTTTGGCCACGACTAATGTTACATCGTAATTGGGATAATGAGGGAATATCACACACCTGGCCATGGAACAACTGAGAAGTCTATTGTCCCATTACTTTTGGCCCCTTAACAAGTGGAAGGCACCTATGCAAACTGCTGTAATTCCTACACCGCTCACATAATTTGGATGTAAATACCTTCAAATTTATAATAATACCACACTTTCAGCACTTGCAATTTATCACTTTTGACCGGCCTGGCCCTTGTAGACTATCTGTAGTAGGATCAGCACCATGGACAGTGCAGACTCGAGCAACTCCATTAGAAGACTATTTAGATTGCTTGTTTTGTTAAATGAATAGGTTTTTTAAATGTATACATTTTTGGATTGCTATTTTTATATTCTGTGCTGTATCCACTCTTGTTCTTATAATCATCTTTTCAAGAACCTATATATGGAACGTAAAATGGATAGCTGTATAGTGATCTTGCGTCAACCTCAGCAACCCCAGGGTCAGCGAGTCGTCTCTGCAACAGGCAGCATGACCGAGGCATGTCTCTCTGCTCTGGCTGAGGAATCTGTCCTGACCAAAACTACTATTTGGCCAAATGGCATCCCCAGCGCCCATGCGGATGTGCACAGTATGGTAAAAATGGCTCTGATGCCTCAATGCAGATTGGACATGTTCAGTTGTAATATCCTGTGCCCCATTTAGCTGTAGGTGACTCACCAATCAATTATTGATCGGGAATATTCAAATTGCAAACTTTTATTACATATATAGTCACTTCAAGAATTTGCAAAGATAGCGCCATAACTTTATAATCTCGAATATTTGAGATTGTGGGGAAAGTACCATGCATTGTGTTCACAATATGCGCATGTACAAGTTTTTGCAATGAATTTCTTCTATGTGTGTTGTCTCATGTGGTGATTACACTGCAGCTGCTATTTTACATTCTGCCACAAGATACTGCCACAAAACACATCTGGGATATTTTCAAATATTTTATGTACCAATCCTATTGCGCCAGAGTTCACATTGTAATTTGGCAATCCCATTTAACGATAACATGTCATGCATACCATTTCCCATTAACCTCCCTAGCATCCATGATGAGCAAAGTTTCCACATTGTATTAACCCAGTTTTTCCCCAGAAAGCTGTGCGGCTGCAGTATTTCCGGGGTTCCAGGACTGCCCGTTCAGCGCCAGGGTGACACCGAAGAGGAGGTGGGCGTGCCATAGACATCCATGTTAATGTAGGGGCGTAGGTTCCTCAGCCCACATCATCATCAATGACACCGGTGACATGTACAGAATACAATGTACGCTGCTTCGATCTACTGCGCCAAAAAACATAGAGGTAGGGGCTGAACGCTAGGGGGTTGCAGCCTCTGTATAATGGTATGCTCCTGTGTTTGGTTCACCTTCCTGTCTGCAAGCATCTTTGTTGCCAGAAGTGACCCAGCCTGATTTCTGACATTGCTTGACCTCTGCCTGCCCTGACCTCATGTTGCCCCTGGCCACATCCATCTGAACGAATCTTTTTTTGACTGCCCTTTGTGTACCCTTGGCTTGTATTCTGGATCACCCAATGAAGCCTGTTAACAGAATATCTTGTGTTGGTAGTAATGTAGTGTTGTGGGGTCCCTCTTTTTGAATTTTGAAGGATGTCCTATGATCAAACTCTGTCAATGAGGTTTGCATGCAATAAGAATGTCAACCCCGCTGGTTAGGGTATAATTACAGGCAGGAATATATACACGCTCTCACCATCACCCAAATGACAGGGATGGGGCAAATTCCATTAGGGGTTACTTTACCAACTGTAGTCCTGCACAGCTGTTGAGAGGCTTGGAGGAGGCTGAAGGCTATCACCCAGAACACGGTCCATTAAAAGATCTCGTCAGTGGGGTAGGTGTGAGGGGACACTTTGTCGCTCCCCTACACAGGGTCCACCTACTCAGGTATCTGCTTACTCTAAGTACAAAAAGCCCAGAATGTTTTGAGACACAAATATGCATGAACTCTAAAAGGGGCTGGCCAGAAGGCAGATAAGCAACTGTGAACAAATGGTGGGAGGAGCCTCGGCCTGGCCCCTGGAAGGTTCTCAACAGCTGCTGGACAAATGAACACTTATTAAAGCTATACACACACCATTATACATTTATATACAGCATGGCATGACAAACTCCATTAGTGTGCATTTGGTGGAGTTCCCTGCCCGCTACAGTAATTGTTTGCCCAGACGCATTTCAATAGCGCTGCTGCTTATATGCCTGATTTTAAAAGAAACTTTAAATATATCAGCCAGTCTAGACTTTAGCAGTAGCTTTGATGCATAAAGTGCATAAAGTTTATTTAGTATGAAACAATATAACAATGAAGTAACAGCAGCTGGTCATTAAGCTCTCGACGTGTATCACGACAGGTGTCGCTTCTTCAGGAGAGAACCAACATAGGAATAAAGTCAGCTATAGAAAGAAGAGGAAAAACGGACGTAATTTCTATGTTGGTTCTTTCCTGAAGAAGCGACACCTGCCGCGAAACGCGTTGACCAGCTGCTGTTACTTTATTGTTATATTCTTTCATACTAAATAAACTTTATGCACTATCAAAGCTACCGCTAAAGTCCAGTGTGGCTAATATTGAGGACTAAGCTCTTCAATATAGCTGGGTGCCGCGTATCTATATTTTTTACTATATTTAATTGTTGGATGCAGGTAGCGCCCTATATACATCGGTTATGGTGTACCGTATCTTTCTTGAACTTTAAATATATCAAGCTGGGTCCTACAAGTAGGAAAAGTACCTTAAGGAACCACAAGTTAATCTAGTTCCCTTAACTCTATAAAATATTTGTGCCACATCCCAAATATCAACCAGCCATTCACCCACCATACCTTCTCCGGTTTCAGGCGACGAGTGTTTGGAGCCAAGCATCCTTCAAAGTCCCCCGTTACCCCGCGACTCTATGTTCCCCATCTGGGGCGTCGGCCGTGGGAATTGCCCTGGGTGGTCTTGTGGCCCCCCTCCCCGCCTTTGACAAGCTCTTGATCCATTTCAATGGGTGTAAAACCTCTTACAATGTGTGAGTATCTATGTACATACCTAACGACATATACTTTGATTGACCTTCTGAATACTAATGTTGACAATTTGTTAATTTAGCTTATAACGGGATAAAGACAGTAATCTCCTGAAGAAGCCAGATGGCGAAACGCGTCGAGATGTTTTTATCCCTTATCCTGCACACAATTTGGTGATATACACATCCCATGTTTGAGTGCTAGACTAACTGTTTTACTGTACCCTTCTCTGTCTGCTATATGACCAATTGGGATTACAACCATGAAACTAGTATTGATTGTCTGATGAATTGTATGTACTGTAATGCACACTTTTATATATGTTTATACTGTAAACAATAAATCATGTTTAATACTATGACAAACCAATCATGTTTACTAGATTTACTAATTATGATTACACCGGTGCCTTAAAAGTCCCGGAGCCCCTAGTCTCCAAACGCTAGAAGATGGGGATACAGATGCCATAGGCACCTCTCCCCCCATCTTCACAAATGCTCTCTCCTTGTTCTAAAAATACCTTTAGGAACCGTTGTTAGTAAGTTTCTGCATCTTATAACCCAATGCAGCCACACCATTACAGTCGCTGTGCTTATAATAAATATATTTCTTACTGCACAGTCCCGAAGGACCGCAGACCATCAAATCATCCGTAAAACCGAGCCATATGTTTGTGTTTGTCTTGCAGTGAAAACTGGCCTGTCATGGATTCAACACAGGCTGACTTGCTGTGGTTGGCAAACTCGTCCTTTAGGACCACTAAACAGCAATTACCCAAACAGAAATTACCCAGATGCGTTCAATGGAGAAGCATGTCAGTCCATTGGCGTTAGTGGTCCGCCAGGACCGGCTCCTGACAATGCAGCTCAGTATCTATTCTTTCAGAGACGGCTCCAGCTAGCGATACCAACCCACTGACCAATGCTGTTCACGCGGTTTTATTTCGGCTCCAATGTTTGATAACGATTCTCATCTGTGACCTTTGATGGAACCCCCAGAGTGAAGCCTATCTGAATGTGGACAATAGCAATTGCAATCGCTCCCCTTGAGCATTGGAGAAGATTCAACGATCAATTCAACACTAAAAGAATGCGTTTAAATAGTACTGATGCCGCCCTCCCACCCTTTTCCCTGAATAAATATATTTAATTTTCTCCAGAGAATTGAACAAAACCATAAAATATGCACGAAGGGGGAATGGAGAGAGGAGTGGAGTGACATTTCTGTAACCATCGAAAAGCAGGAAGATTAAATGACAAGAGATGGTGGGGACTAAGAGCAGGTACCATTTTTTCTTAAATGCCAATATAACTACCCCAGTTATAGATAATGATGTTCCCTGAGCGTAAGTATACTTTAACAGAGTATATCGCCGGGTAATTTAGCCAGAAGACATTCATGTAATGGTATTGGATATCAATTAGATGTTCTGTACTAATAGACAATGAACCACTCTTTTTTCCAACATAAATCACTCTTAAGAGTGGTACACCCACACAAATACCCTGGTTCTAACACTGTTAATTGCACTTAGAAACTAGTTCAAGTACTCTGCCTGGAGTCAGGGAGAGAAAAATACTTGTAACGGCTTCAAATGGCTCAACGAGACCACCGAATGCTTCTCCCGTCAGTGAAACGTAGCACGGCGAATTCAAAGACTCCCAAATCTACGTTTGTGACGTGATGTTGGATTTAATGTTGAAATGTCCTTTATGTCTCAAATGAAGGATGGTGACCTAGTTAATTTATAGACGTAGAATTTCATTTACACTGAAAGATTAAGCACGAGGGTCCTAATGACTGTCAAGGTTTTTGTGATATGAATTAATAGCTATTGCAACATCCGTTAGCTTCAAAAAGGTCATTATTAACTTTTCATACAAAAAATCAGAATAAGGGTCTTCATTTTTAGGCTAGGTTTCCACTGCATTAAAAATCCCTTTGTTTGACATTCGTCAAATGGAAGGATGTTGACGTAGACCATTGTGATCCATGATGCTGTCTCCACATGCGTTGGTTTGCTACTTTGCTACCATTGCGTTAAAATCAACATAGACCATAGACAGTTGATTTTGACGCATCTGTCAGTAATGCAAGGGGGTGCACATATGCACCCATAGACAATGCATTGAATCCATTACCAATGGATGGGCATCTGTCAGTAACGGGCTATTTTCCCCATAAACAAAAAGTTACATATGCCCTGACGGAAGCTTAGCAGATGCCTGACAGATGCTTAACGCGCGCCCCCAACGCATCACGGTTGTGTTGACAGAGGAACCTTGATGGACTGAAAAACGTAGTGGAAACCCAGCCTTAGGGGTTGTTTCCATTATATGCCAGGACCCGACGTATCACACAGACATTGCCTGCTCGGCGGATGGTCTGTTTACACATTTGCCGGTGCAGAGGCTGAACTACTCGACTACGTTCAGCCTTACACCGGCGGATCGGCTCAGTGCAATGAAGACAGATCCTCTGCCAAGCTGGTAAGGCTATCTGCTACGTCGGGAGCTCCCGCTAAGCTTATACACTTAGCGAAATGGAAACAAGCCCTTAGTGTCGATTCCCTGGCAAACAGCAGGGCAAGACCCACATCTAGTCAGCTACATATTTTATGTCCATTTGGTTGGTATTTTGCACATAGACTTTACCTGATGCAGAGGCTCAACATACTCCACTGTGTTCAGCCTTGCATTGGTGGAACGGATCTTTGCCATGTATCTGATGCGGCTCATCCCCACATCTGTGGTAGGCCATAATTATGAATGTGGGTTAGAGCGTTTTGGGCCGCAGGCCGCAGGCCGCAGATAAAACCCCTGACCATGGCCATAGAGATAAAAGGATAAGGTTAAACATCACTCCTCCATCTATTGGTTTATATGATGAGCGTGACCACTCAGGAAGTGGGGCGGTGGGACAGGGCGGCTATTCCAATCGCGGTAAACCATGGGAGATGGTATGGGCGCTATCAGGCGGGGGAGGGGGCGAGATGTCCTGTCCCACCCCCCACTTCTTGCCTGCAGGTGCCGTGCCATGATTCTAATTGCGGGAGACCCACCCAGTGGTCTCCTGCGGTCTCTGCGCTGTGATTGGAATCACAGAACATCGCTATAGCAGACCTATCAACCTTCCCGTTTTGGCCAGGAAAGTCCAGTTTTCCCGGCCAAATTCCGATTTCAAGAAATCCTGGATTTTTCCTGAAATTGCGCTGATCTAGCAGGGAGAGGGCATTACTCAGCACAAGTGGGGTAGGACATTAGCAGGGAGAGTAAGGCCCTCTCCCTGCTAAACCAGCCAAGAAGTAAGCCCGGTGACGGAAGTGTAATCAGTGACGTCTTTTCTGCTACTTGGAACGCGGAAGAACCACAATTGGCATTCCGGAAGTGACGTCACTGACTGTATGTCCCCGGTTTTTTTGTTTTTAAAATTGACAGCTATGCTATAGTTGGGACATAGCCTTAGCAAGCAATTTGATTAAGGGCCCTTTCACACTATATGCGTTTTTTAAACATGCGTTTTGCATATACTTATCTGCGTTTGCGTTTTTATACAGGAAACACATATTACAGCATTTTTTCACAAGAAAAAGCCCTCCAAAGCTGTACAAACTATCTGAAACCTGTCTAGGAGGAGTGTACCTTTGACATAAGACACTATTTCCTTCTCAGTCTTATTGCACACACTGTGCATCATTTATACTCAAGGTGAAAAATTAACGCAGTGTGCGCCATCTGAGTGTGCCCTATTTTCTGTGTTTGCTCCTTGCCACGCAGTGTTCGGTGTACGGGTGGTTATGACAATAAGTGCAAAAGCTGTTGAACATGGCTGATATAATGGGCAAGGCCGCGAATCGACAGAGCGTAGTATATACGCCACCATGAAAATCTGTGTATTTGCCGCCATTGACGCATCAGGCAAATACGTCCATGATGCCTGGTTGACACAAACACAGACATTCAATATGCAAATATGATTTAAAAATTTTTTTTTTGCCCTTTTCATTAAAAAGATTGTATAATACCTGTAAATGTTTATAAATGTATATAACTATTTGAAATGTCCTGACATGTACTAATATGATGTTAAATACAGTGTTTCTATCTATTTAGGCTTTGTTTCCATTGTACGTCGGGAGCCCTCCGCTAAGCGTATACGCTAAGCAGGGGTCCCGACGTATCCCATAGACTCAGCCTGGGTCGGATGGTCTGTTTAGACATCCGCCAGTGTACAGGCTGAACGTACTCGACTACGTTCAGCCTGACACCGGCGGATCGGGTCGTCGCAATGAAGACAGACCCGTCCGCCGAGCAGGTAAGTCTATCTGTCATGTCGGGGACCCCCGCTAAGCATGTACGCTTAGCGGAGGGCTCCCGACGTAATGGAAACAAGCCCTTAGGCAGATTACTGCCAAGGTAAACTGTTAACAGTAATCCCACCTATCACCCCCTCCTGGTGAGGCCATACATCTGGGCCGAAACGCGTTGAGGGGCAGTGGGGAAACACAGAAGGACAGATACCTATGGGACAGCTGGAAACTTTCCCAGCAGTCTCCCTCAACCCATTATCTGTCAACAAAGGTTTTACATCTTACATCTACCTGTATGTACCCATATGTATGTATCAGATGCGTTGCCTACACTATATTATCATGTTAAGACTGTAACAGTATCACATTTGAATGTTCAATTGTGAAGGCAACCCTATCACCAGCGTGAGATTAGAGCATATTTTCTACTATCATTGTGTTACACAGGCAGTGGACGCACATTGAGTTTCTGGGTCCCCTCCTTCCTCCAGGGGAAATGGGACATTTCCATTTGGAACCCAGGGAAGTGAGTGTACACTTTCCACCATACGATATGTGTTTCTCGTTAGACCATTGGCTCCTTGCATGCTGGTTCCTTATCCTTTTTATGTGCGATTTGGACATTTTCTCCTTTATGGTTAACGGGGCCTCCATCTGGTATACCCCATGCATCTGACTTCGGTCTCAGAAGTAAGTGACCCTTATATTTGTACATTTGCGATATACCTTATACTTTATAATAATTGGTTGACATTCCCTGCTGTATCTAGACTTGTAAAATATTTTTTTTTATTTTTTATTTTTTCTATGACGTTCTATACATGACTCTATTATATGGATACCTCTTGAGATTTTTAATGTATATATTTTGTTTTTTGTATTATTATCTTGAACAAATGGTGGGTCATGACATTATGGTTCAGTGAAATAGCTATGACTATTTTCACTTTAGGGTGACGCACTTTGCCTCTTTGCCTGATCTGCCTACCTGCCCTGTGGACTACCTGAGACAAACCTCACTCGAAGACAGCATCCCTTGGTCTACCTACCTTCTAACAGGATTTACTGTGCAATTCTGATACTACAATAATACATGGCCCTTGCTGGATGTTGGGCACTCTCTTGGTCCCCCGTTCCCTGGCAGGAGCGCGTATATGGCCCCGTTTGGTTACAACCTTCTAGGCTCTACAAGCCTAAAGTGGTTCCATGAAACACAGTACTCCTGCACATACCCCTGATGAAGTTTTCGTAAAACGAAACGCGATTCGGGTTGGGAGCCTTGTTATCCATCTATGTGCATGTGGGACCACTATCAGATCTGTCATGATTATGTTTCGTTATTGTTTTGTTTGTAATTGAATGTTGAGCCTATCACTGTTTTCAGGGCCTGCGGCCCAATTTTGATGTTTTATTCAATAAATGTGTACTAAGTTTTACATATAGACCTCTTGACCTGCTTCACCCCCCCCCCCCCCCCCCCCCCCCATTCTGGAGCCTTTAAAGTCCCCTAGCCCCTGATTGTCTCAGGGGGAATGTACTGATCTGGGCTGATGAACCTAGGTTCATCCTCCTAGTGATTTGCTCTATATTGTATTTTGGGATGTTGGCTCCCCTTCCTAAAGAATAGTATCCCTCTTTTTCTGATCGAGTGAAAGTGGACCTTATCTCCTGATGAAGCCCTACTTTAAAGGGCGAAACGCGTTGAGTTGTTTGTATCATTGGACTTTCCTTTTTCTAGAGGCAACAAGTGTCTATTACTTTGTTTTTTAAGACCGTAATCTTTTTTTTCTGTAATTTTATTGCTTGTCGTGACCAAATATACTGATGGTATCCTTTGTTTTATGTATCCTAATAAACGTATGTATTTTTATTGTAATATATTTCCTTGACTTTCCTGCCTTAAAAGTCCCAGGGGTTAGCCACCCCAATTGGTTGGTTATATTTGTCTGACCAACCAACTATCCATAGTGTCTTTGAGTTATTAATTTGGGATGTTGGCATAGATTTAGTTATTGTGCCCTAAATTATAATTTTTTCTAAACTGTATGTACCCAATTGCCACCGGACCGTGGACCCTACCTGTTTGAGAAATATCTAGCACAATGGAACTCCGAACCTGTGTTAGGCTTTGTTTCCATTGCGTTGGGACCCCTCCGCTAACGAACATGCTTAGTGGGAGATCCCAACTTAACAGATGGACTTACCTGCTCGGCGGACGGGTCAGTCTTCATTGCGCTGAGCCGATCCGCCGGTGTAAGGCTGAACGTAGTCGAGTATGTTCAGCCTTTACACCGGCGGATGTGTAAACAGACCATCCGCTGGCAGGCAAAGTCTGTGGGATACGTCGGGACCCCTGCTTAGCGTATACGCCTAGCGTAGGGGTCCCGACGTATAATGGAAACAAGCCCTAAGGTTGGACTTCTTATGAAAGTGTATTTACATATTTTTTATGCTTTGATACATTTGTGTAATTTAATAAAGCTTTATCCTTTTATGAGTTTCTTTTCCCTCTTACCTTTATCTGAGCTACAATTAACTCTGGGCCATGCAAAATCCCCTGGGTTAGGCGACCCGGAATACTCGACTTTGTCGAGTTATGTATGCATATATTTTGTTTAAATTCTTTTGAATTTATGGGGGTAGCGGTCACCGAAACCCATTAACATTTAGACTCTTGTCTTCTGCAATGGTTGCAAATACAGAATTATAATTGCGAATATATTTTCACAATGCATGGCCATACGCTCGAATTTCGTATTTTCCAATATTAAATATTAGTAGAATTATTCGGGATATTGAATATTTTCTATGCCGCTTATCACTAGTAATAAAGAGCCGGTGGGAGGAGAGCCTGAATATCTCCCTCTCTTGGCAGCTCCCTCAGTTCTAGGCAATACGAGACCAACTACAAAATATTGTCTATTGGGTATAGAACCCCAGCAATCCTTCACAAGATTAACGGTAGTCTGTCCTCCCAATGCTGGAGGTGTGGTTCAGCGTTGGGTACCCTCCTACATATATTCTGGGAATGCCCTATGATTTCTCCATTCTGGTCAAAAGTCCGCACTCTTATCCATCAAATTACTGATTCTGGATCTCCCTCACTCTCCTGCCCTTTTCCTACTTCATCACTCTGCCAACTCACGGCCGGGAAACTTAAAATAAATAAATAAATAAATAAAACTTTGCTGAAGCATATGATTAATGCAGCTCGGACAGTAATCCCCCGTCACTGGAAAGAATCCGCCACCCCCTCCATCTGGGAATGGATTTACCAGGTTAAACATGTTAGTGAAATGGAGCAACTACTGCATTCTAAACAAGATCGGCTTAAACAATATAACTCTGGAGAAGGTGGGACCTCTTTGTGTTCTCCTCCTCCTTTGACCAAATGGTCCAAAATTTGGCTGACAACTAAATCTGTTCTGGCTCTACGTTCTGATACGTCTCCACGGTCCATACATTGCATACCTTATATGATCCTTGTTTATGTAGTGACGGTTTGCCGCCAGAATCTGAAGTTTTGGGATGTGTATGGTTCCTGACAGTCCACTAGCTAACGCCTATTCTGTTACCAGGGAATGTTGTGTTTCTCCCTTGCTTCTGGTTCTTTTTCTGATATGGTTATGACTGATGCTTTATGTAACTGTAATTTTGTCCTTTTTTGTATTATTTCCCCCCTGATTTTTCTTTTTCTTTGTTTTAATTTTGAATGTATTGCTCATGTTTTGTGACAACAAGTTAAACCTTAATAAAAATCTTATTGAAAAAAAAAATCACTAGGAATGGTGCTGAAGCAGCTTTGGCACCACCTTCCCCTTCCTGCAGTTTACAGCCAGGCCTAGTCTTGGCTAAAAACGGTGACTGGTGTAACAGTTTCATATTAGAAAGCCATATCAATTGTTATCCAAATTTCCTACAACTACCGGAAATTATACTCAAAGGAAACAATTAAACCTAATGTTCTCCCGAGTATAATTATTTCAAATGAAGTTAGTTCACTTCAAAGTCAGACTTCCCCCACGAGAGCTGTACAACGCGGCCTCAACAGAAAAGGTGTCACTCCCCGTTATCATCAACTACACTTCCTGTGGTTGGAATTTCAGTATCCATTTACATTCATAACTCCCATAACGAGCCTGGTAGCATAACGACATTTGAATTGAAGGATTTCCCCATTTACAATGTTTTCCAATATTTTAGATGAGAGGAAGATGGAGAAAGATGGAGGAAGACACACAGACATACACACTGAACAAATAGTTTGTATTTATTGATTGACAATCGTGATGCATAATGTATCAGGTTTCTTTTTTCCTCTTCTTTTCCTTCATATCAGTTTTCAGTATTTTTTTCTTATTTCATTAATTTTTCATGTTTATGGAAAGAAAAAGGTATAAAACAATAACGCATATTCCTTGCGCTCTATAGTAACTGTTCCCATAGACCTTCACAATATAAAACCCTATTTCCGTGGATAGATGAGCATTGTCTGGAAGCCAGTTTGCGGTATTTTATTGTTGGCTTTGTTCATAACATCTTTTTATTTTTATATATAATGTACTCTTCCGCCATTGTAGAAAACAAATGGTAAAGTGAATACGTGGTCCTTGAATGTTCTGACGTTCTCGTGTGCCTGAATAGGGTATTCAAAAGTTAAGCTGAAGAGGATGGAAAGGCATTGTCCTTTAATAACTGCAATAAGTCCAAATAGCTGGGGTATGATCTAAGAGAGGAGGGGTGGCTGCAGGGTGAAGCATCTGATGTGTTTTCACTCCTAAGTAACAAGTGAATATATCAAATAAAAAATAATGGCAGGGCCCCCATTTCTAGATAGGAACATATTGAACCCCCCCCCCCATTCACACTACATGGGTTCAGATTACTGAGGGACATTGCACACAAGCTGCATTACCGCAAGGCATCATGGCTTGGATAACACGAGGTGCTCAGGTGTTGTACCTTTCACACTGACCCCGTATTTGGATTTTACAGTTAAGTTCAAAGCAGCAAATTACCAGAAACGTCCTGTAGCATACAGAGACATGTATCATATATACACACACCAATCATACAGAGACATGTATCATAGCCCGCCCCCGGATCGAGGCTCCGGTGGCTGTTACTGTGTCATTGGAGCAGCCAGAGGGATTGCAGTTCCATGGGACAGGTTCATCTATCACTCTCTTCATTACGTATGGCAGCAGGGCTCTGAGCTCTGCTGGCACAGCAATGATACAGTACAGAGGGAGAGCCGGACACTGGCCGGCCCATATCTCCCCCATCGACAGCTCCTCCAGGCTCCCCGCCGCGCTATCCTCTGTGCTGGGAGCTGATGGCCACGGGGGTCAGCGCATTCGAACCATAAGAGCAGGCAATTTGTGCCCCAAATTTGGGGGTTAAAAAAGTGGGTCTTATGGTACGAAAAAATACGGTTTATATATATTCGCAGTCCATGGGACCATAAGCATTCCCAATGAAGAATATCGCAAATTTTTTTAATTGGAAACCTATCCGCCGCCCATATTTGCCAATTCTCCAAATAGCCGATATGGACGACCCGAATATATATTAAATGTAAATATTTCAAGCTGGAAACACTATTACCACTAGTGTTGAGCTTGAAATATTCAAATTGCAAATATTTTTGATGAACATGGGCTTGAAGAGCTTATGGCGGCTGATTTCAATTCGACATATTGATCACGGGTGATACTATGTACTGGAGAGCTTATGCGTTGCAAGGCGGACAAAGTAAAATACCACATGCGCCCATTCATTTGAAGCTACTTGCATTATAATTAATCTCAATGCAAGGCACCCTAGTGTCAATTTTTTATTTATGAATATCAAATATAGACTATTATTTCATGAAAATATCACAAATGTGATATTGCCGTGCCACTCAAACTATTCACCCCCAACAGAACAGGGGTGGCTACCTATTGTGGACCACACAATGGGTTAACAGAGGGGCCAGACCAGTGAAGTGTGAGCAGGGAATATTCGAATCACAAAATTTTTATGCAAATCTCAGCACTGAAATCTCTCATATATGAAGACTTCGAGTGCTGGGGAAGTACCTTGCATGCGGTCACAATATTTGAGTACATACGATACATGTCTCATGCCTCTGTATGATGGGTGGGTGTATATATGATACATGTTGTTCTGTATGATTGGTGTGTGGGTGTTTATATGATTACATGTCTATGAGGATTGGTGTGTGTATATATGATGCATGTCCTCTGTATATGATGGGTTGTGTGTATATGATGCATGTCTCTGTTATGATTTGTGTTGTTGTTGTATAGTGTATATTGATACAGTTCTGTATGATGGCTTTTGTGTATATATGATACATGTCTCGTATGATGGTTGTGGGTATATATGATGCATGCCTCTGGATGAGTGGTGTGTGTAATTGATACATGTCTCGTATGATTCGGTGTGGTATATATGATACATGTCTCTGTTATGATTGGTTGTGTGTTATATATGATACACGTCTCGGATGATTGGTGTGTATATATGCTACATGTCTCTGGATGATTGGTGTGTGAAATATGCTGCATGCCTCGATGATGGTGTGTGTATATATGATACTCTCTGTATATGATGGGGGTAAATGAGGCATGTCTCTGTATGCTTGGTGGGTGTGTAAATATGATACAGGTCTCTGAGATTGGTGTGTAGATATGATAATGGTCTCTGTCTGAGTGGTATGTGGGGTATATATGATAATGTCTCTGTATGATTGGTGTGCTGTATATATGTAAAGGTCTCTGTCTGATTGCGGTGTGTAGAAATGATGCTGTCTTGTATGGATTGGTATGGGTGTAATATGTACAGTCTCTGGTATGATTGGTGTTGAGGTATTAATGATCATGTCTCTGTATGATTGGTTGTGTGGAATATATGATGCATGCCTCTGTATGATTGGGCTTGTGTGTTGTAATATATGATCCATGTCTCTGTGAGTTGGCTGGTGGGTATATATTATCCTGTCTCTGTATGATTGGTGTGGTGTATATATGATGCCTTATGTTCTCGGTATGATGGTTGTGTGTAATATGAGACATGTCTTGTATGATTGGTGTGGTTGTATATGACTACATGTCTCTGTGGCTTGGTGTGTGTATATATGCTACATGTCTCTGTATGATGGATGTGGTTG
This sequence comes from Ptychadena robeensis, assembly GCA_036250615.1. Lineage (NCBI taxonomy): Eukaryota > Metazoa > Chordata > Amphibia > Anura > Ptychadenidae > Ptychadena > Ptychadena robeensis. The sequence continues at coordinate 6,923,492 of CM070038.1, read as the reverse complement.
T
>CM070038.1:6894237-6904997 GCA_036250615.1 Ptychadena robeensis | reverse complement strand
ACTTCTCACTTGGCGGTATTTCGTGAGTTTATGAAATATCAAGAAAAAGAGCATTTAACAGCGTCCTATTGTATATTCTGTATTATTCCTTACAGTACAGAAAAGAACAGCCAGAAATGTAATGTGTATTGTTAGCCATGTCACATTTGATTCTCTTTAGTTGAAATCAATAAGCACAGTGTCGGAGAACAGCGTTACAAGCAACCAATACAAAGAAAGTATAGAGGGTCCAATCCGATGTCCGCTCCTGAAAATAGATATTTCTTGGCCTTGTAACAAAGAAGGCCCGGGGGTAGTGAGCACAGGAAACACACAACAATTGCAATTAAGAGAATAACTTTACTGGAACTTTATCAGGATACAACGAGGTAACTTGTGAAATATAAATGGGCCATAGCCAGTCCTTATAGAAAGAACCCAAAGTCTTGATTTGGCCGAACACGCTGGATGTGGGGGACTGATTGGATAATATTCCTTATTCCTTTATGTCTTTTACTTGTGTGGTTGAGCTATATAAATGTTTTATACTCATATGCCTGTATATTTACTCAAAATCACTCTCAGATAAGATCACAGCTAGCTACAGCTTGTTTCCAGTAGAGCAGAAACTTCACGGCCACATTCCAAGGTCTCCAGTAGAAGAGACAGGAGGCTGAAGAATGCTTCCTTATCAAGACAGACTGCAGCAACCATTACCCCCAAAATGGTCTTTACAAATGATGTCCTGAGTATCCTGACTTAGGCTATGTTTCCATTACATCGAGACCCCTCCGCTAAGCATATACAATAAGTGGTAGGTCCTGACATAGCAGATGGACTTACCTGCTCGGCGGAGGATCTGTCTTCACTGCGCCGAGCCGCTCCGCCGATGTGAGACTGAATGTAGTCGAGTACGTTCAGCCTCTGCACCGGCGGATGTGTAAACAGACCATCCGCCGAGCAAGCAATATCTGTGTGATACGTCGGGATCCCCGCTAAGCATATACGCTAACCCCTTAGGCTGGGCTTCCACTGCGTTTTTCAGTTCGTCAAGGTCCCTCCATCAACGCACCCATGATACGTTGGGGGCACGCGTTAAGCATCCGTTAGGCATCCGTCATGTAATATGTAACTTTTTTATGGGTGAAAAAGTCTGTTACTGACGGATGCACATCCGTCGCTAATGGATTCAATGCATTGTCTATGTGTGCATTGGCGCCCCCCCCCCTTGCATTACTGACGGATGTGTCAAAATCAACATAGTGGTCTATGGGGCACAAAGTAGTAGACCAACGCTTCAACATCCTTCCATTTGATGTAGGTCAAACAGAGGGATTTTGACGCAGTGGAAACCCAGCCTAGCAACGCCCCTCCAGCCCCTTCCTCTCTTGCGTAATGAATAATCTGTATATCTGTATGAGCAGTTTGCACTAAAGAACAGAAGTACTTTCATGGTCTCAGCGTCTGTGTTGCTTCTCTGTCCATACTGCATGGTTGATATTGGCCTTGTGTGTGACCTGGGGGTCCACTGGTCCTTGCCAAAAACTGGGCGGCCTGGTCCAGACGGCTGTATCAGCGGGCAGCCTGGTCAATCTTCGCACCAGGGCTTACCCAGAACAGGGTATTAATGCAAGAATGCAGGCTGTCTTGCCTAGGAGCAACCTGCACGCTCCGTACACCTTCCTCGCAAGGCCTCACACCCACTCTTGTCTCTGGCAAAAGGCACCAAAGTTTCTGTATCTCTCTCTTTTATGTCCTTTGTCCCAGAGATCCCCCGAGTGGATCCTTCCTTCACAACGGGGCCTCCAACTGCTTGGGTCATCTTCCCACACCCATCATGTAGATCCAAAGGCTTCTTCAGTACTTGCTGCCACTAATGCGATCAGCCGCAAAACAGGATTTTAATCATGTGCGAAGATCACAGCTGATCGCTTCCATTTAGTTGAATGGGCTTGTCCCCAATTCAACTAAAGGGCACAATCGAGCACAGGCTCGGCGTAACCCGTGACCAGAATCGCAGCTCCCCAGGGAGCAAATGGACATGATTTTTCAGCCCTTATCCCACCAATGAATGGGCGCAATCCAAAATCGTGTCCATTCATTCTCTATAGCCCCCCATAGACAGGCAGACTCCTCCATGCAACTTCTGTACAACCAACTTTTCTTCTACCAAAACCATGTAATATGAGGACCTTTCTACACCTTCCAATCACTGTGTATTCTATCAGGGAGGAGCTGGCACTACATAGCAGTGATATATACCTTCCAATCACTATGTATTCTATCAGGGAGGACCGGGCACTACATAGCAGTGATATATACCTTCCAATCACTATGTATTTTATCAGGGAGGACCTGGCACTCCATAGCAGTGATATATACCTTCCAATCACTATGTATTCTATCAGGGAGGACACTATACTACATAGTTGTTGGTAGGTCTCATGAAAGTTGTATGGAGGAATCTGAAGGTGTATGGGGGGCTCTAGTGATAATGATCTACGATCCCTGTATTCTGAAGAGCTACCTGTCCAGCTCTGTACTCTACAGCCAGTACAATCAGACCCCAATGCATGACTCGGCAGCAAATACTATTTCAATCCCTCTGCTATTCCGAGACAGACTTCGCTCACTGTTCTATATTACCTTCAAAGCGCATTGAGTGAACCCGCAGGGGGCTTGCTTTGGGTCTGTTTTCAATAGATGTTCCCTTTTCTTTGTATTTAGGTGGTTGAATTAGCAAAGAAACAGCTTGTGGCCCATTAAGCCCCCCATACACCTTCAGATTCCTCCATACAACTTTCATGAGACCTACCAACAACTCTGTAGTATAGTGACCTCCCTGATAGAATACATAGTGATTGGAAGGTGTAGAAAGGTCCTCCTATTACATGGTTTTGGTAGAAGAAAAGTTGGTTGTACAGAAGTTGCATGGTAATTGTATGTGGTGTATGGGGGGCTTTATTGATTGAAAATTCAATGCGCTGGTTTAGAGCGTTCACAAGTGCTGGGCATGCAAATCTGCCCCACCTCTTCTCCATCCCCGAAACCGAAACAATCTCTTATGTAAGCTGTGTTGTTTATTATCAAATGAATGTATGTGCAAAGCTGGGAAAAACAAGGAGCTACATTTACTTGTAATAACTTTAAACATTAACCTTTGATTCTTTATTCACTCTGCCACAGCGCTGTCCATTGAGTGTCTCACATGTAGCCACTGTTAAGGAAGAGATTCCTAACGTCAGCTGTTGGAGTTAAATCATGTATTATTGCAATCAATATTGGGATCGCAAGAGAACAGACTCAGACTCATGTGTCGTCTAACATACTGTTCCATTTATTCAAGTGAATCTCGGCATTATATAGTATAGTAGGTTGGTATCATTGAAGTTGTAAAGACAAAGCCCCCTGGAGAGTGCAGGTTGTTGTGATTCAATTAGTCCTCCGAGCTATACAGGAATTGTTTCCTGACATAAACAATCTGCCTCACAGGTGGCCATGCGACGGAGAGGTGTCACGTGGTTACAACAGGATATGTCCCACAGTTGTCCTGAAAGTACATATATATCTATACATATTGTGACAGACTGGTCATCTGTCACTGTGTGAATGGACCGCTAGGTGGTGTCCTGGAAGGAGTCCGGGATATTATTGCCCAGCACCATTAGGTTGCTGAGTGTTTTGTTTTCTTAAAGGGCTCCCGGACTCTGGGATAGAGAGGATGGAATTGGGTGCTCCTCTTTTTTTCCTCAAGGTTCACTTAACAGTTAACACCTGTTTGCAGGTGAGTGGAGTGGGGTGTGTCTCCAGAAAAGAGCAGAGACCAGTGTGTCAGGGGCTCCCAAGGAAGTGGGAGACAGTGCTGCTGGGTGCAGTAAATACAGGGCACACAGAGTGTGTGTGGCCCCATGTTGATGGCTGTCAGGAGGCAGGCCATTAAGGTTTCCTAGAGTTAGGAAACATTGTTTGATCGGTGCCAGGAGGCTTGGCAATTTCGGGACATTCGTTTTGTTTGGATGTTAACCCCTGCGAGGGTAACTTTGCTTTGGACTGTTTGTGTGCAAATAAATGTGGGCAGGAGCCCTTAAATGATAAATAATTGGTGTCGATTGCTGTTTTGGATACACCATTTGGAGCTGATCCCCCCAAATATACAGATCGGCTTTCTCCACATCACTAAGGTCACATTGGACGGTGGATAGATAAATAAAGTGAATAAAGCCCCCCATACACGTTTAGATTTTTAGCCGATATTTTGTCCTATCGACCAAGCATGCTGTAATGACATGCGGTCAATCGGCCAAAAAATCTGGTAAAAATTGTCCGGGCACCATTTGTGTGCTAGCACTAAGGGTATGTCTCCACTGTGTTCTCTGCTCCACCGCCCCCCTGTGCTTAGCACATTCCTTTGGTGGGGACCAGAAGTAGCTGATCCACATTACCTGTCTGCAGCAGCGGCTGTTCTTGCTCTGCCTATTGACGTACCACACTACATTGACCATCACACGTCATGTCACATCTGTGAGACTCAGACACAGGGGCTTATGGAAGAGAATTCCCAGTAACCCCTGCAGCTTGTTACGTCCTGCCTAGGCAAGATGTAACACAGTGGGAGGGGCTGTCTCTAAAAAGACACCCCTCCTGCTGTCAGAAACAGTTTTTTTTTTTTTTAGTCGGGGATCTTTGCAGTATCAGCTTAGCTGCCCATAACGTTGTATTGAACCCCCATATGAACCTTTTGAGCTTCATTCAGGGATTGCGTTAAGCATGAAGGACTATTTACGCAGGACTTTAAAATAACTCGTAACAAAACCTAATAGCTCCAAATGAAACATTAGAACTTTGTTCCCTCTGTAAGGGTATAGTGGATGTGGTCCAATGATCCACTTCTTAATATTATTTTTCCTTGTGATTGAACTTTTAGGCAGGAAGAAACAATAAAACAAAAGCAGGGCAATGGCAGTGATACCTCTGGGACAAGCACTAGTTAAAGCAAAGAAAAGACAAATCAACATGTCCGTGTTTACTGGACCTATGGGACGTTGTGATGAAACTGTAGAGCGGCCGAGCTCTGGAATCGAGTGCTTTGTGTTCCTTTGTACTTGTAAGAGAGAAATTGCAGAGAAGGAAACTCGCATTCATATCACACTTGCCTCCACTCGGCTCTGGTACCAATCTTGAAGATTTTTTGTATTAAGGTGGCCATACACAGGTCGATTTCCCACACGATTCCTGGCCGATCGATCACCAGACGCGTGCACGCCGATCAATCGACGAGGAATCTAGTGCAGCCCACCTTGATCGATCGACCCCGCCCGATTGACATGGCCCCCAAATCGGATCGGCCAGAGAACCAACCTGTTGGTGTTTTTTGATGGATCGGGCACACATCAAGGGGGTTGACATTTGTGAATCGATTGACTGGTAACAGAATCGTCCAGGAATCGGTGGCCTAAGGTGGTAGGCACAGACTTGTATGGTCGATCGATCGACGCCTGTGGCTTCACCGGAATCGATCGGAGCGTCGATCGATAGCTCAGGAATCGACACGTGTATGGCTAGCTTTAGAGTTGGAGGAGATAAAGGATGGAAAGTGGTGAAATGAGGACAAGCTTAAACTCAATGCTCCAAAAATGTCTTTAGGCCCCCATACACGGGTCGGATTCCGACCGGATTCCGGGACGATCGATTCCGGGCGCGTGCACGCGAAACGATCGTCCCGGAATCGCGTGCAGCTCACCTTGTCCGATCGTTCGCGTCCGATCGTTCAGGGGCTCAGAATCGGATCCGACAGAGAACCAACATGTTGGTCTTTCTGATCCGATTCTGCACAGATCAGGGGGAGTTGCCATTTGGGAAGTAAGCGATCGGACACGGAATCGTCCAGGAATCTGTGGGACAAGGTGGTATGCAGCGATCGGATACTCTTAATTGGCCGATTGATCGGAGCTCCGATTCCCGCTGAGATCGCCGGAATCGATCGGATAAGTGATCAATCGGCCATGGAATCCGACACGTGTATGGCTAGCTTTTATCTGATCCAATTCAAAAGTGGATCCGGCTAGCAGAAACGCTCGGCGGGAGATATCTGCAGCCGGATCCAGCTCTGTCTCCCGAGTGCCTCCGGAAATAGACGGTCGATCGCCAATACTTTGAATGGGGCCCCATCTGAAGTATCGGTAATCGAATTGCAAATGGTGTATTTCGATTTGCAGAATGATTGACCATGGCGCGATGATGCAGTTGATTGTTCGATAAACGCCTGCAGAGCATAGTGTCTATGGCCAGTTTAACTTCCCTAGCGTTACGCCTGAAGCAAGTACGGGTGCAGTTTGATCGTGAATCAAACAGCGCCCGTGCCGGTATCGGGCGCAACCGCCGGCTCTCCATGTCCCTGCAGCATTTCTACAGAGCTTTTGAATTAAGTTAAAAAAAAAAGTCGAAATTTGACTTGACTTTCCCAAATTTTTACTTGACTTTGAACTTAAGGTGGGTTTACACGTCAAGATTTTTGTTTCGTTCAACTTCAGATTCGATTTTTTTTTTAGATTTTTTATCGGATTTCGTTCGTCCATTTATCGAAGGTAATTAGATTTTTTTTTTATTTTTGTACAACCGACGCAAATATCGAATGAAAATAATCGTTGGAAACACGAATGAAAAATCTTTCAGATTTTTTTTTTAGGAGGTGATAGGAAAAAAATATCGAGTGAAATAAGGACCTTCGTTTTTTACACGAAAAATAAATGACAGATGAAAGTTTACCAACATGTCCGATCATCTTGTGGACGATTTTTTGTCAGATATCTGAAAAAAAAATCCATCGGAGCAAATGGCCATTTCAGATTTTTGTACAACGAACCAAAAAATCGTCCTTCATCCATCTGTCGGCCGAAAAAATCACCTTTAATTTCTCCCTGTAGTATACCCCCAACACTTTCTCTACATCTCCAGCAAGTTTGGTGATGATACCATGCTCAGGGGCTTCGACCATCTCTACTCTATAATCGCTAACGTAGGGGGTCCCGACGGAGCACACAAAGCAGTGGAGACATACCCTTATATTCGAGTGTATACGGTTGGTAAAAATGTGTGAAAATGGAGAGAATAATCTGATTAAATGTAAAAAGGAAAATAGCAAAGAATAGTTTATAATGTCACGTACAAAGATTGTTCCCTCATTTCCTCCATCTGAAAATAAAAATAATATTCAAAGGAAGTACAAAACAGTAAAGCAAATCTAAGCGCCAAACGACTTTATTTCCAGAGCGTCATAAATCTTCAATATTCTTTTCAATTTTGGAAGCTTTAGAAAATTGAGGAAAATGATAATGATAAAGAGACACTGCTGCTGCGCCCTTCATTTCCACAATTCTGCAGTTGTGATATGTAATGTTAGGATGTTGCCTCATTTATTGTAGACATGAGCAAAAATTATTTTTATATACCATTTATGATACATAACCAGTTCTTAGGAATGGATTTCCAATACTGCTGGCTGTTGTCTAATCTCCGTATATTAGAGATGGTCATGACATTTAAGCTGGTTTATTTTGGGAGTTAAAGCACACATAAACCAAAAAGATAAAAAAAAATCCTTACCTGTGAGGAGATGTTTGAGTATTTAGCCCCGTCACTCTCTGGCCCCCTCTGAAGCATGCTGTGGTGAGAACGATGTGTCAGATGGCACATTCTAAAGCTAGCCATACACAGTCGGATTCCATGGCCGATCGATCACTTATCCTATCGATTCCGGCGATGTCAGCGGGAATCGGAGGTCCGATCGATCGGCCAATTAAGTCCGTCCGATCGCGCCATACCACCTTGGCCCACGGATTCCTGGACGATTCCGTGTCCGATCGCTTACTTCACAAATGGCAACTCCCCCTGATGTGTGCTGAATCGGATCAGAAAGAGCAACATGTTGGTTCTCTGTCGGATCAGATTCTGGGCTCCCGATCGATCGGACATGATCGATCGGACAAGGTGGGCTTCACGCGATTCCGGGACGATCGTTTCGCGTGCACGCGCCCGGAATCGATCGTCCAGGAATCCGCTGGGAATCGGACCAGTGTATGGGGACCTTAAGGCTAAATTTACACTATTGTTTCTCTGGCTGCTGCAGCCAGGGAAATGAGCAGTCATTGCAGCTGCAGCTGGAGATACGACCTGTTAACGACCTGCAAACTTGTGCAGACTCTCGGGGGTCATTTAGAAAACGACCCCATGACAGGTCTATGGGGATAAAGCCTGTGTTAATGTGTCTTTCTGTGAACGACAGTGTAAATTGAGCCTTAAACTGCAGCTCTTCATGTCTATTTACTTTCAGTTTGTGTGCATTGAAAGGCATTATATCTGGTGGCCCGGTGGGCATTCGCCTAGTGATGGGCAAACTGTCTGCAAGGTGCACAGTTCAGCTGCGAACATGGATGTTTCGACTCCTAGCTGGCGAGCAGTACGGGTGTTCCACCCACCTCGTTCGCCAACAGGCGGGGAATTTGAATCTGCCCGCGAACAGGCGTATGACTTTTTCAAAAAATCTGATCCACATGTTCGCGAACAGACCTGGGTGAAGTTCGGCCATCACTAATTGTGAGTTCCAAAGACAACAGCAGAGTAGGTAAGTATGTTTTGTTTTTGTGCAACTTTGAGCCATTGTAACAGTTCAGAGGTAACAAAAAATACATGTTTTGGGGGGTTTAGGTGCAGTTTAGGTTTCAGGTGTTTTAATTGCAAAGTCCCTGAACATGGTATCATCACCAACATAGCTGGAGATCTAAGAAAGCGTTGTGGCAACATTACAAAAAAAAGTATTGTTCTAGCACATGTAGTTTTTCCATAAATCACATTCAAAATTCCAACTTTACACTTAAATTTGCATATTGAACAACTTAAAGTGGTCCTATACTGGTAAAATAAATTTCCTTAAATGCATGTGTCAGCATACTGTGGAACTGGCCCCGCCCCTTTTACACCATAGACCATATATCTATACATTTGTGACTCCTGCAATCCTCCTCATAGAAATGTTATGCAAGGCTACTGCATGGTTATATCCAAATATATTTGTTTTACATGTTTGAGTGTTTCTGTTTTACTAATTACTATTACCTTTACAAGGGCTGTTATGTCTGTATTATATATTCTGAATTTCCATACATTTTTTGTTGGCTAGTGACATCAAACTCCCCCGCCCCCACAGTGCGGCCATGTTGTGAGGCATGTGTGAGGAATATGTGTGCGTGGTTGAGCACCGGGGACCATTGGGGGTCCCTGGGCCCCATGCACCCCCATACTCTGCATAGAGAGTCTCTGTGCCAGGGCAAAGACTAATCCTCAATGCTGTAGTAGCACCACATCGGAGGGGAGGAGCGGAATTTACTCATTACTAGTGATGAACATTTACGGACATGGAGAACTTCTGCAAATACCTGCCGCAAACTTTGCTGTTAAAGGGAAATCTCGGATACTCAATGAGCCCTGGTGGGACAAGGGGGTGCCCCCCTTCCTGTGCTTCCAGGCTTGCCAAGATTTTCTCTGTGGGGGGACCCAACGCTGTTTGTGGTCCCCCTTTTGCAAAGCATATCAGACTCTATTCCAGGAAGGGGTCTGGTTTGCACTGTGGGTGAACCCCAGTCTGTTCGTGGGTTCCCTTTTTCCAGAGCTTACCAGACCCTATCCCAGAAGGGGGTCTGGTTTTCTCTGTGGGGGACCCCCATGCTGTTTGGGTTCTCCCTTTTGCAGAGTATACCAGAGGGTTTTGGTTTGCTCTGTGGGGAACCCCATGCTGTTTAGGGTCCCCTTTTTGCACAGCATACTAGACTCTATGCCAGGAGGGAGTCTGGTATGCTGTGGTCCCCCTGCTGTGGTTGTTTGTGGTCCCCCTTTTCCAGTGCATACCAAACCCTGGGGGGGGGGGGGGGGGGGGGGGGGGGGGTGGTAATACGTAATTTTCTGTACTGCACCATCTGACTGGGGGGTAAGGTTTTTTTTATCTCACAGATCGTCTATAGATGGCGATGGGCATGGCGTACATTAGGTGAGTACAGGTGCTCTTTAATGTAAAAAGTTCAGTTACAAGTAGGAAACCAAAGGAACTAATCAACTTTAGGAAGTGATTTGAGAGCTCATCTGGTTTCCTACTATGACACACGGCAAACCATCAATCTCGAGAATCTAAAAAGCATTTCTTCTCCCCGGTGTCGACTCTTGGGTTGGTAACAATGATTCATAATCTGCCTTCTGAAGTTACTTAGTGTTCTGTTTTATAAAGGTTGCCATTAAAACTTTGACACTTTATTGTGGTTATTTTCCTGTTTGATTCCTTTATAAAAAAAAATCTGAAGCTATTCATGTTCCATTAGGTGATGCATATGTCACTCATATTAGGGAGATCTTCAAGTCAGTAAAAGCAGATCAAACGGAGATTATCATCAAAATAATACAAAATATAGATCGTTCTCAGATGAAATCCTTGCTGGGTTCGTGATTACACTCACACTTATTCAAAGAATAATGAGATCAATTGTTGGTTGATATACATGTTCATTTGCCTCTCTTCTCTGCAAAGGCATCATTTGGACGTAAAATGGTGGATCTTTAGACCTCTCACCTCCATTCAATGTGTTGATTGTTAGTGGATCTACAGTCCTGAGAAAGCCCTCAATAACAAGCGAAACACGTAGACATCATATCTGCTAACGTACAGCAGGGCAGCCGTCAGAAATCATGGGGCCCAGTACAGCAAAAATGTCCGGGCCCAATGGCAGGTCTTGTTGAGT
>CM070038.1:6881099-6894227 GCA_036250615.1 Ptychadena robeensis | reverse complement strand
TTTCACAAGCACAAACATCACCTCCCACCCCCAGCGGCGTGCAGCCCACAGTATGGGCTGACAGTGCAGTGTGCCGATCAGCTGTTGTCCCGGATCGGCTGCTGGGGCCCCTACGTGCTGACCGTCAGGCCCCCCTAGCAGCCCGGGCCCAGGACGGGAGTCCCCCCTGTCCCCCCCTGACGGTGGCCCTGACGTACAGTATTGGTATTTGATGCATTTCATGTATAAGGCATGTCATTTATTAGCTTTTATGAACTAACCTGTCAGGATCCAGACAGGGGGTGATCAGGACTGGCAGCACACACTGACACCAGACAGGAATAAGGGATAAAACCATCAGTCCACACGATTGTGATCCTGCCCATGTTTATTTGTATCAGTCCAAACAGAAAGTCGCCCTCACAGGGGTTTATATAAATCCAAATTGTCCTTGAAAATGCTAAGCTTCCTGGCTTTGCACCATCCATTCGCACTGTCCTCTGTTCAGCTTCCCAGCAGGAACAGGTTTGGGCCTCATACTGTCTGTGAGCCCCGTTTTCATGGCTCCAGTAGCCACAGGTCTTGGCCCTACACTCCTTGTGTGCCTCCTGTCTACTCTTAGAAGCCCACGGTCTCCTACTTGGTCTGAACCCGGACACACTGGACTCAGTAGCTATTTGGAGTAACACCCAGCAAACAGGTGTAAACCATTGGAGTGTACCTGGGGGGAATAGGGAGGCCAACCCAATTCCATCCTCCCTATCCCAGAGTACGGGAGCCCTGTAACAAAACCCTCCCTATCCCAGAGTACGGGAGCCCTGTAACAAAATCCTCCCTATCCCAGAGTACGGGAGCCCTGTAACAAAATCCTCCCTATCCCAGAGTACGGGAGCCCTGTAACAAAATCCAAAAAAAAAAACACTAAGCAACCGAACGGTGCTGGGCAAATTATTCCCGGATTCCTTCCAGGACACCACCCAATGGTCCATTCGCAGTGACAGATGACCTGTCTGTCACAAGGTTTAATGGGAACTTATAGCAAACAAAACAGGACACTGAAGATGCAAATGCAGGGGGGCAAGTGTTCAGATAAGTCAGATCATCCAGAGTTCAGATTGTCCAGAGTTCATAGTGAGGGTCAGATACAGATTACAGATCAGATATCTTGGTAAAATGCTCAGCAAGTGTGTGTGGGTGAGGCACATCTATATAGCCCTCAGGCTAACAAGACAGGTGTCCTCAATTCAGCCCACACTTGCAGGAAGCCACCTGCTGGTGACCAGGGAAATTACCCATGGTAAGCACTATCTCAGTTCCACCAGCAGGTGGTATCTGGGACAGCTGAGGTCCTCACATAGAACCAGGTCTACAATTATAACACTCCTATGGCATTATTTTCTGTTACTTTTAAAAATCAAATCTAGGGACCTGTAGACGTAACTACATTATGTGCAAATCTTGGTGCTTTCTCAAATTAAAGGTTTGCAGCAGTCTTCTGGAGTAACAGTTACACCTAACACACTGACATGACAACCCAAACACCCATCTCTATTTCTTAAGGGTTAACTGTCGCATACAAATATGTGATAAAGGCATCCAAGATGGCAGCCAACCACAAGGATGCTTTTCAGTTTCCTCTGCCCTGACCCTTGCTGTTTATTGGTGCACCAGGACATTTTGGGGGAGCACCTCATTGACTAAAACGTCCATATTGTGTAGATCGGTAGAAAGATGGTGAACAAAGGCTAGTTTTCCCTACTGCTGTATCCTATCTGTGATAGTCATATACTAATTAAATAAGTTGGCATGTAAGCACAGTAATGCTTTCCTTACTTTGTTGAGAGTTTTATTCATGTATTGTTTCATACCAGACTTTTCCTCGGTTTTATTCATTATAAAAGTTGACCTGAAGAGCCTTCTGATAACACAGAAATGACAAAACGTCACTGACACTGAACAATGTGAAATAAACTCTAATTGGAAATAACTTAGGAGATACACCAGAAATTTTTTAAAATTGTCATCATCATAAGCAAATTTTTTTAGGGTTTTTTAAGGGTAGGGATGGCAAAAAAATTAGGCAAGATCAACTTCCTGGCTGCAAGCACAACTTACCTTGGAGCAAGGTGATCCCTTCTACTTTCTGGGTCGCCCGCCGCCGCACACATAACCAGTGCTGCGGACTGATCCCCATTCATGGTGAATGATAGAGATCCCCTTTGGACCAAGATCAGCCTTTGGATCAGCTGCTCCCACCTTCTGCCTTTATAAGAAAGTCTCAGGTGACAGGAAGTCACCTGAACTGTTTGAAGGTGTTTCATGTGTTTCATGTGTTTGCTACCAGCCTCACTTGTTAACTGCTTGACTTCCCGGTTCCAGACGCTCTGCTTGTTCCAAGGATTATTGCTACTTCTTGATCCTCAGCACTTCATCTAGCTACCTTTGCTGACTTCCTGGCTCCAGACTCTTGGCTTGCTCATCGAATTTTCTTTACACGTAACAAGCCACGGCTGATTTTGCAAAATCGTCCGCGGATCGCAGGTGCCCCCAAAGCTTGGTCGGCCAGGGAACTGACATGTCCATAAATCTCTGCCCAATGCCATTAGTTTGAAACTAACAGGCGGCAAACTAATGGCCTAATGTCATCACGTCAACACGTTGCTCTCCATAGCTCATCTGTCCATCCCCGCTCATTACGTGTGTGGGGACCTTAACTCCCAACACTTGGCACTACGTCTCGATTTCATCAGCCGCCATCTTGCACCGGTGCTTTCCAGGAATCACAGTGAACACCAGGCATTGCTTTAGACTCTGCTCCCTGGATTGCACCTCAGCCAACTGTGCAAGTTGGCTCATTGGGTCCACACCTGTGATTCACTGGTGTCACCCTTCCTCTGTGGCACCCGCGGTGACAATAAGCATCCTAAAAATCTGAAAAACAATCTGGTTGCTCCAGTGAGTTAAGCTAGCCATACACGTGTCGGATTCCATGGCCAGTCGATCACCCATCTGATCGATTCCGGCGATTCTGCCGGGAATCGCATGTGTGATCAATCGGCCAATTAAGAGTATCCATCGCTGCATACTACCTTGTCCAACGGATTTCGGGACAATTCCGTGTCCGATTGTCCACCTCACAAATGGCAACTCCCCCTGATCTGTGCAGAATCGGATCAGAAAGACCAACATGTTGGTTCTCTGTCGGATCCGATTCTGGGCCCCTGAACGATCGGACCTGATCGATCGGACAAGGTGGGCTGCATGCGATTCCGGCACGATCGTTTCGCGTGCACGCGCCCGGAATCGATCGTGCCGGAATCCAGTGGGAATCCGACACGTGTATGGGGGCCTTTACTCCGGGCAAGGCTACACTATCTTGTGCCTTTCTATAAGCCAGTGGTTCCCAAACTTTCCCTGCAGGGCCCCCCTTTTCTATTTAGGAAAATTATTGAGCCCCCCCTCTCCATTCAAACACAGGTTAAGAATAAGGGCCAGCGCCCCCCCGGCATACCTTTGTGCCCCCAGTTTGGGAACCACTGCCATTGGCAATGCTATAGAGATCTTTTAAAATGTTTTAGTAAATAAGAAGCACTGTCCTTTGTTGTCTGCTCTCATACTCACTATCAGCAAAGGTCAACTTTTCGGTAGTTTTCATAGTTTGTTATTGTTGTTACGGTCTGCAGAGTTTTCCTAGTTATAATGAATAACATCGAATAGTTACACAATCCTTACCATTGTACTCCTCACGAATTACTAATCAATGCATACCCTTAACAAAGCAGATAACCGGAGCAGGTCATGACCCACGTTGTGTAACAATGGAATGAATGGCTATGAGAACGGCTTCAGATATTACAGCAAGCCTTAAATAAAACTGTGTGAGGTGTTTGAGGACCACAATGCCGAGCTGAAATCTGATCAAACATTGATTTTCCTGCAGCCATAACAATAGGGCAACATGCGGATAGCTGACATATATTCAGCGAGAGAATGAACTAGGTGAACTCGGGCCCACTTCCAAAGCCTTGCTGTACTCCGGCAATAACACAAAGCTAACTTGAAAACAAAAAAAAAAATCCCATCGAACAATGGCTTCCCATAATGCATAAGTCACAGCGCAATTCACCTGCTGCCCACAGACCATTGTGGTGCTGTGCCGTCTCTATCTCTCCCACACACGGCAGGCTATTCCCTCACTCATTATTCCGTTCTCTCGTTCACCCCGTCTCTTCTATCATCGTGTTCTCTCTTTATCTTCCATTCCTTTCACTGATATGTTCTTTGTTATAAAAGCCCCTAAGCCTGACATTCTCTTTGTGCTAACGCAATTATGTTTGGTTTCTTTTATATTTCTTTTAAACGCGTTATTTATAAAGAAAAAAAAAGAAAGAAAAGAAAGAAAACCACAATAAACAAAATGGAATGCGGTGGGTAGCGCACACACAGGCAGGGAAGAGAGATGGAGGGGTCGGGGTCACGCAATCACATTTGCAAAATGTTCGGTTATATTATCTCTGAACTGACCTGCTCAACTACAAATACACACAATTGACATTGAAAAGAAAAAGATGATTGTGGAGCTGACACACTCCATCCAAGGCCACCGGGACTTTTTGTTACTGCTGTTAACGACTGAAGAAGTACTAATGCGTTGTGTGCGATGATAACAGATTGAGCTGCGTTTTGTTGGCGGGACATGAACTGAACTTGATGGTTGTGTCTTATTGGTGCGCATTGGTGACATGGTTCTTTGAAAATATTAGACAAATTTGAAATCAATGATGTGTATTAGGAAGTCTTGTGAGTTTTTATACAAAGCCCAAGGACATGACATCCATCACTAGTGATGAGCGACTAGGCAATATTCGAATTCGCCGTAAATTCGCGAATATCCGCATAATATTCGATTCCCTATCGTAATCTCGAATATCCGACTTACGACATGAATTGCGGATCTACCAAATGAATTGACGACCAATATGCGCAATGATGCAAGTCAATGGAGAATGACGGAATTCGTCGAAATCGCGATTATCCGAGAAGAACAAGCGCAATGCGACCACATATGCGCAATACATTGAAGTCAATGGAAAATGGCGAAATCCGAAATTGCGATTATCCGAGAAAGCGCAATGCGACACATATGCGCAATAACATTGAAGCAAAGGAGAATGGCGGAATTCCGAAATTGCGATTCTATGCGAGGAAGCGCAAGCGACCACATATGCGCAATACATTGAAGTCAATGGAAAATGGCGAAATCCGAAAATTGCGATATCCGCGAAAGCAATGCGACCAAATATTGCAGCAATGCATGCAAGTCAATGGAGCTCGGATATTCGACTGGCAGGAATATCCGTCATTTCCATTTTAAAAAATAGCATTGCGATTATATCTTTGCGATCCCATCCTTGCAATGGATAGCGATTATAAAACGCAATAAATCGCGAAAAATTGCGATCGCCGTCGGATATCCGATGATATATTCGCGAGTAGTATTCGCGATAATAAAAAAATGGCGAATTCGAGCCTAAATATTCGAAAATCGGAAATATCGAGCTCAACACTAATCATCACCAAAATTTGCTGTACAGAAAGGTGTGGTAACACTACCGGAAAGGAAAGTATTGCTCAGCAAAAAAGCTGGCCATACAGGGTCGATTTCCTGTGCGATCAATTGAATGAGTAGATCACAACCCGGTGGCGCAACTATTTGACCAATAGATGCGCATCACCTTTGGCAATTGATGCTGGGCCAACCCTTTCGATGAGGACAAAATTGATTACCCCTTGAACCCCTTGTTCTCTTCTTTCGAACTGATCATTAGAGATGGAGGTTCGTGGCGAACATCAAGTCGCTTTAATATCGCCAGCGTACATACGGGCCCCCTTCGCGATGAGATCGTTTAGTGGTTCTTCCACCGTCGGATCAGGTGCTGGCAAGATCTGACCAGAGGAAGAATTTTTTCACCAGAGACCCCCATGACAGCAGCCACAACACACATTGTGAAAAAAAGCTAAGTAACAGTGTACAGTTGGTCTAATGATATCTAGAGAACGTGCCACCCTTAAATTCATTATACAAAGAACCCGTAACCCAGGTAACCTAGGTAACTAAAGGAAAGGTTTTTTAAGGCACTAACGGCGTCAAAAATTCCCCTTTAGGTAGTCTTTATTGTGGTCAACCCTAGAGCTTAAATTGTCAGTTTGAAAAAACGGTCACAATAATGTCAATCAGATTGGCAGTTTGGAAAAGGGTACAATCGTCTCAATCAGATTGCAGTTTGAAAAAACCGTTACAATCATTGTCAATCTAATGTCAGTTAAAAAAACGGTACAATCGTTTGTCAATCAAATGATAACTATGACGGTGAAATTCGTTATACTTTATACATACATGCAGATATACACTTATAAAATACATATATGATCCAATCCACCGAATATACAGTACAGAGATTGGAGCGAGATGGTCCTTATTGTATGTTAGTGAGTCCACTTAAGCTTCCGACAAGTGTTTCGCCACTCTCATGGGGCCCCCAGGGAGAGTGTGTCACTAAGAAGGAAACTAGACAATAATAGTCAAATACGTTTCATTAGTGCAAATACGTTAAGGCAAGTCAAAATCTTAGTCATAAAGTAGCCATTACACGTGTCGGATTCCATGTCCAATCTGATCATTTTCATCCGATCGATTCGGGCGATTCTGCTGGGAATCGCAGGTGTGATCAAGCCGGCCAATTAAGAGAATCCATCGCAGCGAACCACCTTGTCCCAACGGATTCGGGACGGAATCCGGGGTCCGAAGTGTCCACTCCACAAATGGCAAACTCCCCCTGATCCGGACAGAATCGCATGAGAAAGACCAACATGTTGGTTCTAGGTTGGGATCCGGTTCTGAGCCCCGACCGAGCGGACCTGATCGATCGGACAAGGTTGGGCTGCATGCGATTCCGGCACGATCGTTTCGCGTGCCACACGACCGGAATCGATCGGCCGGAAATCCGGTGCGAATCCGACAAGTGTATGGGGGCTTAAGGCATCATCTAGACTTCAAAAATCAGGCCTCAAATATTTTGTTTTAAGGAAAACACCTACTCACTACCTCTTTTCATATTCGGTCGATTTCGCTGCAGCTTGCAACAAGGCCGTAAACTGTCCGACAAGAAACAACCGTTTACGGCAAGTATAAAAATGCAGATCAAAAATGCATGTTAAAGGGATGTTACATGACGGTTCAAGTCAGAATACACAGTATCAATATAGAGACCAGATCGTAAGGTACATAGTCTCACATGTTCGGTAAACCGGGCAGTTGATGCCCCTGTCTAACGAGGGTACCGGACATCGGTGGTAGCACTGAGTGGTGGTGTGCCGCAGACCACAGGGAACGGAGCCGGAGGATCTCCCAATAAGGCCCCCAGAACCCTGTAAGGGGGGGAGGATGGGGGTTCAGATGTTGACCAGCGTAAGGGGGATCGGCAATGGAAAGGGAAGCGGAGAGGAAAAGAATAGGGGCCATGTGACAATTCCGAGCCCCGTCCACCCAGCAGCCCTCAATCTCTCTGAACTACCTCGAGGAGCCTCTCGCCAGGCATGAATGGGGTGTGGGATGGTCCTGGGACGAGGGAAAGCCCTCCATCTGGAGAGGGAGGGTGAGGATGTTGAAAAAAACCTCCACAACTAAACAGTGAGGGGAGTTGTTCCCTAGTGTAATGGGATGAGACACAGCCGGATGTGAATACAGGCACTGGCCTCCCCAGCACCAGACCACTGCCATATGCCTCCCTACGCCAATATAACATAATCAGATGGATCACGAACAGCTGAGTCTTGCAGCCGGTCTGAGTGGACCTCCCATGTGGGGGAGGGTGTTTTTTTTGTTGTTTGTGATCTTTGGGTTTGTTAGCTTGTGTTTTCTTGTGTACCGGCGAATGATCAGACTTGGTCAGGGGAGCTGCTGGTGGGGCGACACCTCACATCCACTGAACGCAACATCAGTGGTGGGTGCAACGATGGTTTTTCCCCCCCCATAAAGTATCCATCGTTGACCTAAAATGTGACCTCATCCCCGTTAGAGAGTGGGTGGGGGGGTCTGTGGGGGGGAGGCCCCCCAGGTCGATTTGGGGGAAGGTGGGGGGGGAAAGCCCACTCGCAGCACACATTTGACCTTCCTGCGCCTTTTATATAGGACATCATTGCTAATGTGAAGATGATTCTAAATACAAAAGTCTGGAATAGAAAGGTTAAAATAACATTCTTAACAGCATTCTCGGTCTCAATAGGAAATTTACAGAGCTTGAAAGTTTAGGAAAACATTTTGTAATTCTACCATGTTGTTTTCGCATTAATTAGGTTCCTACTCAACTAAAACTTTACTTTGAACTTGTTATTTCTGTACCAAAAGCACACCAAAACAGTTTGTTACTGTAGACCTGTAACTTCCCAAGTACAGGATTCTGGAGACATCATGAATATAATGGCTTTGTGATTTGTGAATAACTCAAAAATCAGTAAATGAAGATTGCGTATCGGGTAAAATTAGCACTGCAAACAACATAGATGGCGCTGCAGGGGGGGGATGTGTCAGCTACATAGGACGCAGGGAGGGCTTGTTTTCCATTTTGCGTGTCTTGCGCTTCTATCCGCGCATACCGCAAGCGCAAACAAACCGCATCAATTGGAAAATTCAATATGTTCCACTGGGGAGTTTGTATTGCACGTTCGAAATGCGGGATATGTTAGGGTTGTGGTTGTGAACGCTGCTGCAGAGTGTTGAAACGCATCCGCTTCCCAACCACAGCCGTATCCCCAAAAAACGCATCCATAGGGAAAAAACCATGGGATGCGTTTCAAAACGCGCAAATGCGCAAAAAACGCATGGCATAGCAGACGCGGATTGCGGATTCTGGGGTTGCGTTTGGAAAAAAATCACGCCGCGAAAACGCGCAAGGCGCGCGACATCTATGCAATGGTTCGAGCACGGACGCGCTTGCGGTGTCAGCCGCACGGTTACAACCGCAACGAGAACGCAAGAGTGGAAACAAAGCCTAATACATTGAGTCAATGTATTAATTAGTTTGTACACTTGGTGTTCCCACCCCAGAACAGTCTGTCACAAGTGTGGCGGAGAGAGAAGCAGGAAAGAAGCCCAGCTGTTAGAGGACATGTCTCACACAGAAATTTACGAGAGTAAAGTTATAGGAACATTTTGTAACTCTTCTACATAGGGTGTAGTTTTAGCATTAATTTAGGTTCCTACTTCAACTAAAACTTGACTTGACTTTTTATTTCTGACTACCAAAGCGCACCATAGACATAATTTGAAAACAGTTTTTTACATTGTAGACCTGTAACTTCCCAAAAGTATGTCCATAACAGGATTCTGTACTAAGTTTTTAATTAAACTTTACAATATATTCAGCGCCTCCGATCACTCAGGTTTTTAACAATATATGCTTTACCCGGCCTCTGTTAGTGTAATGAAAAAGGAGGCCAATTGACAAGTACTGGTAGATTGCAAGAGAATAACTGTAATCTTTTTAAGCAGGAGTCTCTACAGTATTTTTTATCCCTGAGTCCCAGGGATAGGGCAAATCCATAGGGTGTAAAAGTTTACAAGCTGAGGCTCTTACCCAGGTGGAGAGGGGATTGAGTCGGTTAGTCTTTACTCCAAAGGCTCTGAAATCCTCCTCCTCAACCCTAACCTGGTATGGAGCGCACGATGATCTTTGCAGTCCCTCGGCCTGAGTGCTAGGCCTTTAACTCCCACACGGATGTCCGGATGATGAAGGAATGGTTAGATCCTGAGGGCTGGAAAAGACCTTGGCCCCTTCTATCAATCAGATGTAGACCGCTTTTATGGCACATGATTGATAGAAGCGGGCCAAGGGTCTTTTTCCAAGCCCTCAGATCTCAACCAGTTCCTTAATCATCCCAGGGACATTCCTTGGGGAGTTAGCCTAGCACTCAGGCTGAGGGACTGCAAAGATCATCGCTCCATTACAGGTTAGGGGGTTGAGGAGGAGGATTTTCAGAGCCTTTGGATTAAAGACTACCAGGACATCAGAACCTATCCACCTGGGTTAAGAGCGAGCTTTGTAACACCCCCACCCCCTTTTACCCTCTGGACTGTGCCTATCCTGGGACCAGGGATAATAAAATACTGTAGGACTCCTGCTTTAAAAGGACTACAGTTTTATCTCTTGCAATCTACAGTTACTTGTTTACCCTGGTCCCAGGGATAGGGCACAGTCATAGGGTTAAAATGTTACAAGCTGGGCTCTTATCCCCATGGTGGCAGAGGTGGTGGCATGTCTGGTAGTCTTTAATCCCTAACGGCTCTGAAATAATCACCTTCATCAACCCAGGAAAATGGGGAGGCGAGAGAATGAGAGCGAGGCAAGAGCAGAGGGTGGGTCATGGAGATGACGAGTAGGCTGCCATCCAGCAGATGGGATGATTGAATTGTGAAGCGATGATGATCTTTTTTGATGATGTGAATTGGGATTTGTTTGATGATGATCTTTTGCAAGTCCCTCAGGCCTGGTGCCCTGTTGAGGGCTAGTAATTGAGTGCTAGGCTTAACTCCAACAAGGATTGTCCTGGAGATGATTGAACGAACTGGTTTTAGACCTGAGGGCTGGAAAAAGGAAATGGAAAAAAGACACGGGCCCCTTTATCATCATATGTATACGTGTTATTGGCCACATCAGCCCATCCTCTGTACTGGGTGTAAACCCTATACTGTACAGAGAGAAAATCATATATACAAATTAGGGCTTGTTTCCATAATGCGGATGGCTGATTTTGTGTTGCTGTGCGATCAGATGGTTGGAGGGAAGGAAGGGAAGGATATGGAAAAAAAAAAAAAGATGGGGTTCGAGAATGAGAAGGAAACGTGTGGGGAAAATCAACGTATACGAAAGATGCAGAAAAGGACTCTGGGCCAAGCAGACCATTGTCCAGGGTGAGATCGGTTGTGGCATCGCACAAAAATGCTGTATGTGTGTCTGCAGGCGTTCAGAACCGCACCGTATCCACATCCGCATCGCATCCTGCGCACATCCGCACTCGGCCGCACAAGTGGAGGCCTGGCAATGCTTTGCCTAGGTGCATCAGAGGGGATATGCAGTGTGCACAGGATACAAACCGCAGTTATTGTGGAAAACAAGCCCTGCTAATGAGTTTACAGTGTAACTTTATTACACTGCATAGAGACTTCAGATTATTTTTTCGGATGATTTAGGTATAGTATATTGGCTTAGTAGATTACTGATAATTCATGTGTTCATATGGTCTGAATCTGGGGTCTTCTATTATGAGGGTACTTTGATTCAGAAATTAATTTAGAAAGGGGCCCCATTGTTAGGTTGTATAGATACCTCCAAACTCTGCCGGGCCCCATCATAATAAACTTTAGAACAGAGACCATAAATCAGAGCACGCCGAGTTGGTTCGGTGTTTTGAGGAACATCTTGGGTGAGTTGGTCTATAAAGCAATGGTGACAGATTGTAAAAAAAAACGGTACCTTATTCGGGCTCTGTAAATCAATATAGTTCGTTCAGTCTGCCCTTCGCATTGGCCTCCATCTTGCCCCAAAGATAAATATACCGGGAACAACGACATATTAAAATCACAAAGCTTTAATGGAAGGTTGCCCACAACTTCATAATGAATCCCAAATCTGAGATATACTCAGGGAAGGGAGAGCTTTCTTTATGGAATAATACGCTAGTGAATATATGTCAGCTATCCGCATGTGCACTATGTTATGGCTGCAGAACTACCAAAGTATGTCCATACAGGATTCTGTACTAAGTTTTGTAATAATAAACTTTACACTAGATGCAGGCCTCCTGATAACTCAGGGTCTTGAATTCCAATATATGCTTTACAAAGGGCCTCTGTATAGTGATAATAAAAAGGAAGGCAAGGCAACACAATTACTGGTAGATTGCAAGAGAATAACTGTCATCTTTCAAAGCAGGAGGTCTCTACATATTTATTATCCCTGGTCCCAGGGATTACCCAGGGATTTAGGGCACAGTCATAGGGTTTTAAAATGTTTTACCAAAGCTGAGGCAGGGCTTCTACCCAGGTGGAGAGGTTGCTGATGTCTGGTTTGGTTGTCAACCTTTAATAAGGAAGGTTATAATCCAGGCTATGAAATCCTCCTTCATAACCCTAACCTGGTATGGGTGTTTTATTTGCGAGCGTGATCTGGGCAGTCCCTCAGGCCTGAGTGCCTGACCTGGAGTGCTAGGCTTACTAACTCCCAACACAAGGATGTCTGGGAGATTGATGAAGGACGGGTTTAGATTCCTGAGGGCTGGGAAAAACAGAGACCCATTGGCCCTTCTATCAATCATAGTATACCCTTTATGGCACATCAGCCCCACTCCTCTGTACTGGGGTAAAACCACTTTTAAATTACAGAGAAAACTCATCTATCCAAAACTTAAACCGCACCGATCCACATCCGCATCGCACCGAGCACACATCCGCAACTCCGGCCGCCACCCAAAGTGGAGCCTGGCCACTGCTTTGCGGGGGAATATGGATGCCGGGTTAAGAGGGGCTGCAGTCTGCACGGATACAACCGCAGTAAGTGTGGAGGGGAAACAAGCCCTAAGAGTTTACAGTGTAGCGGTATTACTTCAGCTTATATTTCGGATGGCTTAGTCTTAGATATATGATAATTCCTTGTGTCAATATGGTCTGAAATCTGGTCTATTGATGGATACTTTGATTCAGGACAGGAATAATAGGAAAGGGGCCCCATGTTAGGTTTATAGATACCTCCAAACTCTGCCGGGCCCATAATAACTTTTAGAACAGAGACATTAAATCAGAAGCACAGCCCGAGTTGGTCGTGTTTGATGGACATCTTGGCTGAGTTGGTTCTATAAAGCAATGTGACAGATTTGTAAATAAAAAAAAAGCCATTATTAGGACTCTGAAATCCAATTTATAAGTTGTTCAGTCTGCCCTTAGCCTGGGCCTCCATCTTGCCCCAAAAGATACTATACCGGGAACAACGAATAATAAAAACTCAAAGCTTTTACTGAATGTGCCCACATTATTTTAATAATGAATCCCCCAAATATGAGATTACTCAGGGGAAGAGCTTTTCTTTATGGAATAAT
>CM070038.1:6838908-6852234 GCA_036250615.1 Ptychadena robeensis | reverse complement strand
GTCAATGCAGTGCCCGCATGAATATTTAACGCAGCCGCTAAGCTGACTTCTTTAGGCTTAGGATAAGGCTCCACTATGCATTTAAAAACCCTGTTGGACGTATGTCCAAGAGGTTTGTAATACAGTGGAATGGAGCCTAGCCCCTAAAGGCCACGCAATACACAGTCGGATTTCCATGGCCCGCTCGATCACATATCCGATTCGATCGGCGGATTTCTGGGGGAACGCGAACCGGTTTGTGTGATCTATCGGCAATTAAGAGAATCGATCGCGCATACGCAGGCTACCACACTGTCCACCGGATTCCGGGACGATTTCCGTGTCCGATTACATCTCGACGCCACATCACAAATGGGCAACTCCACACTGTCTGTGCAGAAGCGGGATTATTCAAACAAGACCAAAACATGTGGTTCTCTGTCGGTACGATTCTGAGCATGATCATCGGGACGTGATCGATTAGGACCAAGGGGGGCTCCACACATCTCCGGCACGGATCGTTCGCGTGCACGCGCCCGGGAATCGATTCGGCCGGAATCCGGCCCGGGGAATGGCACGGACCCTGTAGGGGGGGCCTTAAAGGCTTGCCATACACAGCCGAGGTAGGTCAAACACCTACTCCCGATAAGCACCGGAGTGCAAACCGTGATGACGTCATTGCCTTGTTGACCCGGGCATTAGGGCCCCTCAGTCGGCGGAACCCTGGGTGCCGGCCATAGCTTAATGAAAATTGCCTGGTCTTCATTTGAAGCTTGGCATTCGGCTGCATGGCCAGAGAATCGGACATTTTCCGATCTATGGCCGGCCGAAGCTGTGGGGTGACAGGGATCTGTCGCCCCATGTGGGCCACATGCCGATAATGCGCGAGCCGCGCACGCCTGTCGGTCAGGTTAAAAATCGGCCGCTTATCGGCATGTGTATGGCAGCCTTAAGCCTATCTCGAGTTGAGTTTTTTCAGCTGACATACTCACCCGGAGATAACTTGGGCAGAACGCCCAGGAGGTCAATTGCCAAAACAAACTTTTCCAAAGCAAAAATTACCCTCGCAGGGGTCACAGCAACAGCAGCAAAACAAAAAATGCACAAAGGAACTGAGCAACTTTTTGCAAATACAACTGGTTTCACCTCAGAATGAAAAAGTAAGATACCGTAGCCCCACATATCTTCCATTCATTACTCATCCCGGCAGCATAGGTCACCTCAATGTCACTGTGTTACACTACACTAAAGCTAGCCATACACGTGTCGGATTCCATGTCCAATCGATTCATCATCCGATCGATTCCGGCGATTCTGCCGGGAATCGCAGGTGTGATCAATCGGCCAATTAAGAGTATCCATCGCTGCATACCACCTTGTCCAACGGATTCCGGGACGGATCCGTGTCCGATTGTCCACCTCACAAATGGCAACTCCCCCTGATCCGGACAGAATCGCATGAGAAAGACCAACATGTTGGTTCTCTGTCGGATCCGATTCTGTGCCCCTGAACGATCGGACCTGATCGATCGGACAAGGTGGGCTGCATGCGATTCCGGCACGATCGTTTTGCGTGCACGCGCCCGGTATCGATCGTGCCGGAATCCGGTGCGAATCCGACACGTGTATGGGGGCCTTTACACTTATTTTATTCTAACACTGATCAATGCTGTAAACGTTATCTGATGAATGGAGCCATGAGCATTTTCAATTATGAGAGGGAACATGCTTGCTTCCTTGTTTTTAAGATTCAGGAGGACTGAGCGAGGCCATGTGTTCACGTATTATTTTAAATGATAAATGAACCAACGCACCCAAGGTCAATGTGTCATGTGACACAGGTTGCCAACATCCAAGTTATAACTATTAATTGCAATCTAGAGGAATAGGATAATGATGAGGTTACAGGACCGAACCTTAACTTTTCCCTACAGCTATTGTTTTTATTTTGAAATATTAAATCAATATTTCTGTAGATTACAAATCCAATTATAGGGTTATATTAACCTGGTGGCATCCCAATAACTTCCCCGTTCTCATGAAAAGCTATGTTGATCCCTGGATATGCCTAACATTTCTGACATGAGGTATTTACCCCAATTTAGATTATGTAAGCTTCTTAAGGCCCCCATACACAGGTCCGATTCCCAAGGGATTCCGGGACGATCGATTCCGGGCGCGTGCACGCTAATCGATCGTCCCGGAATCGTGTGAAGCCCACCTTGCCCGATCGATCACGTCCGATCGATCGGGGGCCCAGAATCGGATCCGACAGAGAACCAACATGTTGGTCTTTCTGATCCGATTCAGCACACATCAGGGGGAGTTGCCATTTGGGAAGTAAGCGATCGGACACGGAATCGTCCAGGAATCCGTGGGACAAGGTGGTATGTAGCGATCGGACACACTTAATTGGCCGATCGATCGGACCTCCGATTCCCGCTGACATCGCCGGAATCGATCGGATAGGTGATCGATCGGCCATGGAATCCGACAATGTATGGCTAGCTTTAACCTGCAACCTCTAAATATGTATTGTTTTGTATTCACAGTACCATACTGAGACTGAAACATGTGAACATTCTCCTACGTTAGTTACACGTGATTTTGACTGTGTTAGGGCCCCCATACACCTTCAGATTTTTCTGTCAGATTTCCTTTAGATCTCCTTTTGTTTTACCAAAACCATGTAATATAAGGGCCTTTCTAAACAATCAAGTCTACCTGTGTTTAATCACAGAGGACCCGGCACTACATAGTTGTTGGTAGATCTAAAGGTAATCTAACAGAAAGATCTAAAGGCCCTTATATTACATGGTTTTGGTAAAACAAAAGATTATTTAAAGGAAATCTGAAAAATTAAAGGAAACAGAAAAATCTAAAGGTGTATGGGGGACCTTAGTTACATATACATGACTATGGTGGGGACATTAGATTGTGAGATCCTCTGAGAGACAGTTAAGCTAGCCACACACTGTTCAATTTTGTTTCAATCGATGCTCGATTAGATTGAGGAATTCAATCGTCTGATCGAAAATCGATCTTAATCGCATCAACATACACCCCACATTGAGTTTGCGATTGTGGTGAGATTTCGATTCCAAAATCGTGGATGTTGGTCTGGAAACGATTGAAGTTCAGATTGAAGTGGTCTATGTTATTATATCGAATCTAATCGATCCAGGAGAAACACCACAAACATCGACGATTATAAAACGATTTTTGCACAATCGACGATGATTTTCCAACATGTCCGATCAAAATGTGATCAATTTTTCTGCCTTCATCGAACAATTATCGTCGATCGTACCATGTGGGCATTCCTCGATTTTCGTTCAGTCGATGAAAAAATTCATCTAATCGAGCATCGATTGAACTAAAATGGAACCATGTGTGGCTAGCTTAAGTGATATGACTATATATGATATGTAAAGTGCTGTGTAATATGCCGGCGCTATATAAATACAAGATAATAATAATTATTCCTGAGGAAGCAACAAGAGGTTGTGAAACGCTTTGATTGGCATTTGTGCATGTTTCCTATAGCCCTCATATAAGAACTTTAATGGAGGTGTCTCTGATGGCACCCCGTGGTGTTGCTTTGAAGATGTGGCAGCCAGCAGCTTCAAAACAGCAGCGTGGGCGTGCCGCTCAGAATACACAGAGTAGACACTGACCCATTCATCAGAATTTGAAGTGTTCTCTCTGCGTCTTTTTCACCGTTGGGGACGTAATCCTTTAGTTCTCTAGTTCGTGTTAGGGTATGGTCTTGTATATAATATTGTACACTAGGGCACGCCTACTGTTACCCCATTTCCCCCATTTCCCAACCCCCTAGGATTCTATACATTTTTACATTTATATTTGCTTTCACAGTATGTGCATGGTTTGCGCAATAAAGGTAATCTGGGGAAAGTACCATGCATCGCAATGTGCGCATGTACAACCGCCGATTTGCACAATGAATGTAATAATGACTGGAGATCAGAAATGTAAAAATGTATTGCGAATGTTGTGAATACGAATATTGCCTATGCTGCTCATAAACACATTTATATTGTGACACGATTTTTCGGCCGGTCATCAGGTGTGGTCAATTGGCGGAAAAATCAGATCAAAATCAGCCAGGCAACCTATGGTGGCTAGCACTTAGGGCATGTCTGTCGGGTCTCCCTAGCTGCTCAGGCCACCACCAGAGCACGAGCAGCTAGGGGGACCTGGCCGATGTCAGTCTGTGAGAGTGAGCTGGCAGCCTCTGCTAATCTCACAGCCTGCAAGAAAGGAGAGGGAGGTGGTTCTGTCACCCCACCCCCTACCCCCTCAACAACTGTTGAGGGAGAGAGCCGCTGCTGCAGAAAGGTTCTGTGTTCTCGGCTCTGTCAGATCCCAAAAGTAATGTGTCAGGGGGTCGACGGTGCAGAGGAGACATACCCATGAGGAGACTACTCAAAGTATTTGATTCGATCTAAGAATTACGGACATAATGCTGGCCATACACCTTAAGATCTTTCTGTCAGGTATCCTTTAGATCTACCAACAACTATGTAGTGCCAGGGTCCTCTACGATTGAACACAAGTAGACTTGATGGTTAAGAAAGTCCCTCATATAACATGGTTTTGGTAAAACAAAAGGAGATCTAAAGGAAATCTGACAGAGAAATCTGAAGGTGTACGGGGGCCCTAAGATCGATTTGGTCCCTTTAAGCTTCAGAACTCCACTTGATTTTTCGGCCAATCGAGATCAGTCGATAAATCGGGTGAAGATTTGAGAATGTATAGGGGGACTTAACATAGAGCAGAAGAACTCTCTATATACCACCAGGAATCCAAAACTGCACAAACATGTTATCTATACACCAGCCAAAATTTGCAATTATCCACATCAAAGAATTCCCAGTCGCCATGAATCGGTTCGCTCATCTGTACCGCAAATCATTTAAAACTGCAAAACACAAAAATGACACGCTTACTTTATCAGCTCATGCACCACGAATCTGATGGACTACTATGAACTTAAAGCAACTTTATTACTTTTTTTTCCTTTTTTTCTCCACAAAACGTGTTGTGTTGAAAACTCGCAATTACGCTGTCTTTAGTTTGAAGTAAATAATAGAGCGCAGTATCCTGCTAATCCCACGCTGGTAGGATATCTTTAGCTAGCCATACACGGCACGGATTCCCTGGCTGATCGATTCAGCACCCGATGGATTCCGGCGATTCCGCCGGCATCCACAGGTGAGAACGATTAGCCAATTAGGGAATCCGATCGTGGCAGCCCACCTTGTACGGCCGCATCCGGGAGGGATCCGTGTCCGATGGCTCGCCTCCCGGACCGCAACGCCCCCTGATCAGAGCAGAATCGGACCGAAAAGACCAACAGGTTGGTTCTTCCTCGGATCCGATTCTGTGCCCCTGATCCATCGCATGCGATCGGACGGGCAAGGTGGGCTGCAGGGGATTCCGGCACGATGGATCCGCGTGCACGCGCCCGGAATCCATCGCGCCGGAATCCGGCACGAATCCGTGCCGTGTATGGCAGCCTTTTGACTGTTTTAAACACACATTTTGCACTAGCAGAGATCATTCCTTTTCATTTTGGAGCGATGCCTCCGCCGCGGTAGAGGTATAAAGGAAATGATATCCAGGTTCTTGGTAATGGGCAAATCTAACATCATTTTATTCTTCCGCTCCGGCGTCCGGCTTTAAAAAATGATGCACTTGGTAGATCATCTGTTTCTGAAAGTCACTCTTCTGACTTAACCTTAATGTTTATCCTTGCGTGGGTCGCTCATTTTTTACTGGCTGCACTTTCTTTGTCTACCGCGAAAAGAAAAATGTGGCCCTCCATGTAAATATGTTTCTGTAGACTAGGCTCGGAAAGGTGTCCTAGCATACGTGTACACAAAACTCATTTTTTGGAATAATAAGGGATAAAAAAGTGAGATATGTATGTTTCATTATAAGAAAAGAAAACACTTGACCTGCTGATCTTGCCTTGGGGGGTTTCCACATCCGTCGGGACCCCCTCCACTAAGCGCATTGCTTGGCGTGGATCCTGACGGAACACATAGACTTTACCTGCTCGGTGGATGCTGTGTTCAGACCTCCGCCGATGCAGGGGTTTAATGTACTCCACTACATTCATCCTTGCATCGGGGGAATGGCTCAACGCTGTGAGAACACAGCATTCGCTGAGCAGGTAAGTGAATGTGCTCCGTCTGGACTTCCCACCAAGCAATACACTTAGTGGAGAGGGTCCTGACGGATGTGGAAACCCCCCCTTAATCTGGTAAACTCATAATATTTTATAGTAGCCATACACTGGGTAGAAGAGTTCAAGTTTGGTGATGATACCATGTTCAGGGGCTTTGCAAATAACTTGAAACTGTCGAAATGGTCGAGTTTTTGAAAAAAAAAAATCCAACCATCTCTACTAGGTAGGCACCAGAGTTTCAGGAGGAGGCAGGTGACTAAGGGGGGGCACGGGCCCCCCTGGGTGCTTGGGCCCATGACTGGAGCTGGATAACTTTTTGTGTGAACTATCATCATTAAGATCCCTCCTTTGAATCTGAACCCCTACTATATATATATAGATATTGTATGGGGCTCAGCCTCAAAGGGGTACATCCACCAAACAGGATTTTCCTAAGGGCTCCTGCACGTGTTTACTGGCAAAGAGTCCTTATAAAACTCATTTAACATAAGTAATTATCCTTGACTCAGCTTCTCCGCAGCAACAGGTCTGAGCCCCACACTTCTTGTGAGCCTTCCTATATCCACAATAGTCCATGGTCTCCTACCGGGTCAGAAACCCTGACACACTGGTTTCTTCTACTTATGTGGAGACACACTGCCTTCACACAGGTGTTAACTCTTTGAGTGTACCTAAGGGAATAGGCAAGCCCGCCCAGTTCCTTCCTTCCCATCCCAGAGTCCGGGACACTGTTAACAAAACTAAATAACAAAATAACACTCAGCAACCAATTGTTGAATAGTATCACTGAATGTATGAAGGTGAAGTATGTCTCTCTGGCAGGAGCCATCCTGGCGTTCCTGTACAATATATTGTGACACGGAGCCTGTTAAATCCTCTGGATGTATCCAGTATGGGAGGTATGTGTGTCCCAGACACCAGCAGTATGCAGAGTATTTTCCTATTTGACCAGCAGAGGGAGCTGGAATTGCTAGGCCTGGTTCATGGTGATCACAGGTGTGTCCTGTGTGCGCATTAGCAGCTCTATACAATCTCCCCACATGCTCAGTGAGATGCTCCACCCTGGAACCAGTACTGAGTGTGGCAGACTGGGGAGCAGCTTGTACCTGCGTGGTAAATGAGGACTCTCTGTGTGGAGGTACATAGCCTCTGTTTCCTGAGGACTACTTCTGCCTTTGCATGTGTTTACTTTGTCTTACTTGCTGGTCATGCTGTACATATTGGAAATAGACTTGGACAATAAACTGCACGTGTGCTTTTAACCTTTGCTTGCTGTGCCTCTTTCACCTGCTGTGGCAGGGGATCCCGTACCCTGCTGTTCTAATGCTTATCCTTTACAATATATATAGTCAAAGAAACAAGATTTAACTATCACTTTACATTGTCACCACCTAAATTAAGCATACCACCTTAATTAAAATGTCCTCCTTAACTGAAAAAAATTGATTTACCATGCTATAACTTTTTAGGTAACCATTTCAGTTGGCATCTTTAGGCGCAATAAAACACATACAGATGAAGACAAATTAAACACCGTTAGGTTTCCCTGGTAACCCGAGAATGTTAACTCCTGACGATTTTGAAGGGTTACATCAAAGACACGACGAGCTTTAGGATGCAAATTGAGGAAGGACCATTAGGATTAATAATACAAAGTATCAACAGTTTCCATGCAGAATAACGCCGTGGTAATGTCATGAAAGGAGACAAACACACCTATATGAAAGTCAGCGCGCGCCATGATAGGAAAAGGGAATTGTGACACAGTAGGGGTTGGATAACATTCGACAAAGAGGAGAATGAGGATGAAGAAGGGACGTATTGTGTTTGATAAGGATAATAAAGAGATAGAGGAGATATTATTACGGGGTATAGGTCTGGCTGGAGTCTGGGTACTTAGGTATTCTTCTCATGCGGCTCTGTATATACCTCGGATCCAGCCTCAAGCTTGCCAGAGGAGACCTGCGCTACATATTCACAGACATAGCAAACCTTATGGTTAAATAATCTTTTTTTTTTTATCATTACCTCCAGGCTGCCATCTACTCCCAAATGTGCATACTGAGCCAGAAAATATATACCGGAACGTTTGTATGGTCACATTACGTTTTGGCCCTATAAGACACATGTTTCCCCTCCATGATTGGGTGGTGGGGTAAGTGTGTTCATCTTATAGGGCAAATGTGCGACCACCTGCGGCCGAATAGTCTTTTGGCTGCAGGTGGTCGCACATTCTATGGACAACATCAGACAGCCCACGCCAGCACTATACTAGTGATGGGGTCTATTTGATTAGTGACAGTTGAGCGATTGCAAAGCCCCTGAGGATGTATTATTACCAAAATGACTGGAGTTTTGTAGGTAAAGGTTTGGGTTGTATAATACAAAAAAAAGTAGGTCTCTAAAGCTTAGCAATACATCGTGTCGGATTCCATATCAATCTCGATTAATAAATAAGAAAGATTCAGGCTGAGAAGCGGGAAGGAATCGAAGAATGGTGTGAGGTTGGTTGTGTGATTCAATTTTCGGCCAATTAAGAGATCAATCGCAGCATACCACCTTGGCCGAGCGGATTCCGGCCACGATTCCGGTTTGCGATGTCACCTCAAAAACGGCAACCTCCCCAGATACGGACAGATCGCATGAGAAAGACAACACATGTTGGTTTCTCCGTCGGATCACCGATTCTTGAGACAAGTGATAAACTTGAAGAGGAACGACTAGGACAAAAGGTGGGGAGCTGCATGAGATGACGCACGATCGTGTGGCGTGCACGCGACAGGAACGCGATCGTGACGGAATCCCGGTCGCGAATCCGCACACGTGTATGGGGGCTTAAGGCTCTAGTTTTTTTGCATAAATTAAGTTCAAAATCAAAAGTAGAAATTTCCCAGCATTTGAACTTAAACCTCCTTAGCGCACTGCCCTATCAGTTACACAGTACACTGCTGTCATTTCTGGTATATCTCCCGGAGGAAAGCCGGCGCTATACAATTAACAGGGAAAAGCATGCGAGAAGAGCAGATACGCGGGAGGGTGCGCCAAACACGGAAATGAAGACAGGATGAAGAAATCAGATGCAAGGCTTTCCGGGGAGGCTCGGCATAGGGTCTCCCGAAGAATTTCGGCTTCCCCTGCGGTTGAGAGGACCCTGTTCGGCGAACGAACAGGGTTCGTCTCAACCATTAGGGAGGTTAATTAGTGCAAAAACTATTTGAGCTAGAGCCTTACTTTTTTGTGGTATACCCCCAACCCTTCTCTACATCTCTAGCAAGTTTGGTGATGATACCATGTTCAGGGGCTTTGCAATAAAAAATCCTTGAAATGGTTGAATTGTTTTTTCATTTGACCATCTCTACGCAGGCACTGAATACTAGAGATGGTCGCATTCTTCGACTAGCTGACTTTGTGAGCTGATTGCAAAGTTCCTGAACATGGTGTCATCACCACTGGAGACGTAGAGAAGGGTTGTGGGAACATTGGAAAAAAAAAAGCTTTTGTTCTAGCACATGTAGTTTTTGCATAAATTTCGACTTGACTTTTCGACTTGACTTTGAACTTAATTTATGCAAAAACTATTTGTGTTAGAGCCATAGATAGATGAACTGTACAGCAGCTTCTGTGCTTGATTGGTACATTTTTATGCTAATGTTGACATTTCGGCATCGCTTTGACTATCTAATCTCACACACAGGGACGGCCCAACCTCTTTGGTGCCCCTCTGGCACCCCCTGCTTGTTCCCCTGAGAACATCTCTCTGTCAGAGAACATATGACAGCACATCTTCATCAACACTAGCCCCTCACCCAGCCAGCATTCCTGTTCTCTGTTCCCCAAGTATCATCCGCCCTCCGTTAGCACATCACCCTCCACCAAATCTTATCTTCACGCCTTTATTTCGGTATATCATCAGCTGTATGTCTCCACCAATTCGGTTGGCAGTCAGATTGGTTTTAGGAATAGAGAGCAGGAATGTTCTTCTTGCTGGGGTGTGTATGTGTGTGTGTGTGTGGGGGGGGGGGGTTAGGGTGGTGGACTGGGTGTTGGCGGATGATGCTTGGAGAACAGACAACAGAGGAGACTCTGTTGCCCCCAGAGCTCACTGCCACACCACGACTCAAGCAGCATCCACCCGGGAGCTGGGTGCCGCCCCCCATCCCACAATGCTGCCCTGGGCAACTGCCCATACTCACTTATACTCCGGAATGCTTGGAGTTGACCATATAGGACTTTTTAATCCCTGGATCACCAGGATGTGTGATGTATTTTAAACTGTAATGTATTAATGTGTGGGGATCCAATGCTCTTGATCTCTAAGGTGACACCATTGATCTGTGTATTTGAAGTATTGTGGAACACCAATATTGTGTATTTTGATTGTGTCAAGATGTGTTAATAAACAGTAAATGTCAATCCCTTGACTGGAACTTGCTGTATATATATACTCACCGTTAAAGTCAGTTTAGGGTTGGCCACCCTTAGGGCCTAGTCCCCCCCCCCCTTTTTTTCTTTAAAAATTGTATATACCGGATGTGGTGAGTTAAGAAAGATGATGGGTAGTTGCGCTCAACCTTCAGCACAGCTATAGTGATAACAGTGGCCAGAAAGGCCCTCAGTGGGTGTATGGGGCCTGAGCAAGGATCACAGAGTAAAATGGAGTCAGTATGAGGGATGGATGTTTAAGTTGTGTGTAGGTGTGCAGCTCTCAAAATGGAAGAGTGTGGCCATCGGTTGAAAAAGAGCTCTGCTCGAAACGCGTCCCATTTTTCCTATTGAGCCCCCCAGTATCTGTAAGCAGGAAGTGATCTCATCCCCAACCAGGAAGTGAGGTCCTCCTGGAAAGCACATGGCCCTGAGAGATCCACCCTTGTAAACCTCTCTCAATGTGAGTATCTTGTCTGTTGTTTTGTCTCATTTTGTTTCAATTTGTTCTATCTTATCCTGTTCCACATTATTTAACCATTTGTTGTACTAGGTTGTGCGCCTCTGTCCTTGTTCTTATCCGGATGTGTTGAGTTGGCTACCAGTGTCCCCTCCACCCCATTACCTGACAAACTGCCCATACTGCCCATATGTACAACCACCACTGCTCACACATTGTCACATCAATTTCATTCCATTGGCTTTAAAACCCGAGATTGTGTTCAGTTTTCTGTTAATTCGAGAGGTTGTTTTCTGTGCACAATTATTTATTAATCATTAAATCATTACGTATGTATATAAATATTCCACCTACTGTAGTGCTGGAACGTTTACCCCCGGTGGGACATACAGAATAGATTTTCTAAGCGTGTTCTATGTCTCGGTATGAGAGGCCATAATGTCACCAGTACAAATGCTTGTGTTCAGCATTGTGCAGCGGAGCATGGACTCGGAGCCCATTGTTTTCCTTTATGTGATCCTAAGTATTATTTATACTGCGCTGACACACATGAGTCTTTCTAACAGCGCTGACACCTACTCATCATCAACACAATGCCATATTTGTAAAGCCAAGATAAGCTGAAAGTTGCAGTTACTAGCTTGTCTTTAAAGAACACAATCTTACTAAAAATGTGCATAGTTTAGGATTTAATTTAAATAATAGGTATAGATTGGTGTTACGATGGTTTAAGTGGAAATATACAGTAATTCACGGATGATAAGAAGCACCCGATCATAAGATGCTTCCAAGGTTGTTTGAGAGTAAATCAAGAAAAAAATTACTTGCAGAAAGACTCATTCCAGATTCTCAGCACTGCCCCTCATCCCAAGTGAATATGTAAGCAGCAAGTTCGAGGAGAAGCCTGAGTCTCTGTAATTAAGTCTCTAGGATACCAGCACTGCCCCTTCTCCCTAGTAAATATGTAAACATTATGTTCCAGGAGAAGCCTGAGTCTCTGTGATATAGTCTCTAGGCTCTAAGCACTGTCCCTTCTCCCAAGTAGAGATGGTCAATTTTTTTGACTTGCTAACTTTGTGAGCTGATTGCAAAGTCTCTGAAAATGGTATCATCACCAAAATTGCTGGAGATGTAAAGAAGGGACACATTTAAAAAAAAAAAAAAAGTGTGAGTTTCTGTGATTTAGTCTCTAGGCTCTCAGCACTGCCCCTTCTCCCAAGTGAATATGTAAACAGCATGTTTCAGGAGAAGCTTGAGTTTCTGTGATTTAGTCTCTAGGCTCTCAGCAATGCCCATTCTCCCTAGTATATATGTAAACAGTATGTTCCAAGAGAAGTGTGAGTCTTTGTGATTTAGTCTCTAGGCTCTGATGGTGGCCCTGGGGATGGAAGATGTAAGGGTGTTTAAGGACCAAGGTGGTAAGACCAGGCTACCATTGACAACATGACATAACAGTGTGATATGAAAAATTAGATTTTGGCTGATTTTCTTTGAGATCTTCGATTAAATATTTAAATTGATTATGTTAAGTTAACCAGTATACTATATCTGGTATACAATATATATATATATGCACATGAGTGGTAGTCTGGTACTAAAAAGGGGCCAAAACCTAGCTCTGTGTACCTACTTTATTGTTACACAGCTCATATGTGTACTAACAACTTAAATGTATACAATTTATGTCACTTGGATAACTGCAGGGAAACATGAATAACTATGAAAGGTTGCAGTTAGGGGGGTGACACTGGGAATGTAAATTATTAATCCCAAAAAAAGATTGGACTTCTTAGGGTGTTGGAGATCTGGTGGATGAAAGTCAGAGTAGGCATATGTAAGGGTAAAATCTGACAAGAGAAAAGCAGTGTGTGACCGCTGGAATATGACTATGAAAGGTTGACATTTGGACTGCTGGTAGTCTGAGGGGTTAGTTACTAAGTCACTGAGGTCCTACTGAGGTATGAGATCAAACGTGTTGTACTGTGAGGGTTACATGTAACCCAAAGCTAGCTGGTGACCTGTGGATGGAGACAGCTAATCGGAGGCTCAATCAGGAACAGGGAGGTCCATCTGCAGCATAACCTACCATGCAGGAGGCTGACACAGAGGACAGTGAGGGAGACCACCTTTCATATGGTGTGAGTACCAAACACCATCTCCTAGTACTCATCTGAGGAGCTCACTAAAAAGTCATATGGATAGATAGATAGATAGATAGATAGATAGATAGATAGATAGATAGATAGATAGA
>CM070038.1:6828203-6838603 GCA_036250615.1 Ptychadena robeensis | reverse complement strand
ATAGATAGATAGATAGATAGATAGATAGATAGATAGAGAAAGAGAGGGAGAGAGAGTGTTGGAAGTATTGTTCTATATACATGTACTATACAGGGCAAATCATCATTGCTTGCTTTTCCTTGTATAGAAGTATACAGTAAACTCTGTCTTGTATATATACCTAAATGTTAACCATAAATAATTGAACATTTATGCATCTCTTTCCATATAACAAGAACAACAACATAAAAGGTCCTTGTTGGGTTCTAACAAACAATAAAGCTTTTACTACGGCTCTAAAACACGGCAAAAAAAGGCAAATCCATAAAGCCGCGATTGTAGAAAGCGCCATTAACGCGAAGCATTTTGTCCGCTGTTCATAATACGTAATTTGCATTATATTAGTCATCCATATTAGCTCTTCTCTAATTAACGTTCGTGTTTCCGCGCGGGTCCATAAAGGTTCATTTCTTCCCCGTTGTTCCAGGCGCATCTCGGTGTTTTCACATTCCACTGTTCTTCTGAAGGAAATCAGGATAATTAGAAGACAAGCGAATAGAGATGGAAAAAGCAGGAAAAATCTGGAAATAATACCGAATTGAAGGCGCTGTTATGTCTATAGCGATACAGCTTTGTTAGGGGCGACGTGCGGAAAAAAACAGGTGTTGGATTCACAGCTTTGTGTTTATCTGAGTGCCGTAGCGTATGATGAAACGGTAAGACAACCACATCGATGGTTACTATAGATGTTATTATAGAAGACGGACATAAAATGTACCCTCTCCTCCTCAAACACCGAGCCCCCACCCCAGATGTCTTATTTTTCCAAAGTGGGAGTTGTTTTTTTCTGAAGCCTAACAAGTTACAAAACTAGATATGCCGTCAGTGCGACTTTGTGCGACCGTGATTTAAATAGAAAATAAGACATTCCTTCAGACAGCGATCATCTATTTGGTGGGGAGCAACTCTAGCTGACAGAAGATAACCTGCGCTCATATATAGTTATTAAAAATGTCCATTTACAGAGAGAACTG
Organism: Ptychadena robeensis; assembly: GCA_036250615.1. Classification (NCBI taxonomy): domain Eukaryota; kingdom Metazoa; phylum Chordata; class Amphibia; order Anura; family Ptychadenidae; genus Ptychadena; species Ptychadena robeensis. The sequence goes on along the minus strand of CM070038.1, from coordinate 6,837,590 downwards.
TGTCTCCCAGGAACCTTGACAACTCATATTCTTTTACTTCATTCATTTTATTTCATTGTTGGGTAGTGATGGCCAAAAAGTTCGCCCAGCGGACAGTTCGCGTTGAACATAGCATGTTCGCAGTTCGCAATGCCGGCAAACATTATGGGTGTTCTACCCGCCCCCTATACCTTAACATGGAGACAAAGTTTGACTCCTTACCCCACAGTCAGGTGGGACAGTACAGCCAATAACACATTTTTCCCTCTTGGAGGACACCCCCCCCCCTCTATTAAAGAAGCAGCCCGGCGGCCATTTTACATTTATCCTGTGTCTCCAGTACTAGATTGATAGGGAGAGCTGCTGCTGATTGAGGGATTGCTTACCTACTTTGCTATTATACTCCATCCAGTGATTTGTAACTATAGCTAAAGCCCCCCATACACGTTCCGATTATTCTACCGACGTCCCATCGTGTCACCCGATTTTCACCTAAAATGTTATGATCGGTCGGCTGGCACAAAAAATCGGAATTCAAATTATCACCGATCGATTGTCCTGACACTATTTATTCACAGCAGATCGACCAAAATTTACGGACAGATCCGAAGCAGTCCCGACCGATTTTTCGATTTTGAGAAATCTGGATCGGTTGGGTACATAATTCCGCATCCGATTATTCTCCCGACCACATTGGTCGGTCGGGCAAAATTCGTACGAAAAATTGGAACGTGTATGCTTTAGGTGTTCTGTTACATGTAGTTCATCATTACTGAGCCACAAAAGTCCTTTCGGGGGTGGGGTATGCTGTATTATGGGAACTGTGTGCTGTGTTATAATCCTGAGGTGTGCTGGTAGTTGTAGTTCACCATCACAAACTAAAGCAGGGCATTGCAGAGATCTGACTTAATGTGATGTGCTGCAGAAGGTACTGTCAGGCTGGCAGCCCACTTCAGCTAAACACTGTCCAGGTGGTCGCACCCTTTTGACTTTTTTTTATTGGTATTTTGGCTACAAATATGACCTGAAGGTTTGAGAAGTTCCCACTCCATTAAAGTCAATGGAGGTTCGCTGTGAACATTCAAACGGCAGGTATTTGCAGAAGTTCGATTTGCCTGTTCACGAACAGCCACAGCTGATGTTCGGCCATCACTATTATTGGGGTCTAGGGAATAAAAAGCATAAACACGTTTAATTACATTTTACTGTATTTTTCGGACTATAAGACTCTTTTAACCTTCTGAGCGTTCTCCCCGAGTTAACTCGGGCTGAGTTTCATGCATGAAACTCAGCCCCAGTTAACTAGAGCAACGCTCTAGGTCTCGCCGTCTTCTTACGGCGGTCGGGAGCATCGGCATGTATGCCGATGCTTCCGGGTCCGCCCCCGATCGCGTCACCGGTGACGCGAAGGGGGTGGGGGTAGGTGGCGCCATAGACCTCCGTCAAACTGGAGGGGCGTCGCTTTCTTGCAGCAGAAGTCTGGCGTCTCCAGTGACGCCGGACTTTTGTTTACATCCTCCAGCTGAGCAGGAAATCGTGGCGGAGCATATTGTGCTCCGCCGCGATTGCCCGTGGCACGGTTATGAAAAAACCGTGCCAAGGGCGAAACGCTCAGGAGGTTAAGCCGTTTTTGAAAAATGATCGGACATGCTAAAAAATGTAATCGGTTGTATTGAAATCGATCCAAATCCAATCGATCCCAAAAAAATCAAAATCAAAATCAAAACTCTGCTACTAAAGTTGGCATACATTACAATCACTTATATCCCTGACCCCAAAATATTTATCTTTTTGAGTCTATTAAACAGAAAATCTAGATGTGTATGGGGTCCTTAATTGTGTTACTCCCTCTCCCTGAGCCATGGAGCAAGTAAACGCTAGATGACCCTACTTGTCACTGCCAAGATCCTCACATGCAGTGGGTTGTCTTTGAACTTGGCCCAGAGACCCTAGGTTAAAAGTATTGAAGAGTAGTGATGAGCGACATGGGCAATATTTGAGTTCAAGATATTTTACGAATAATTCTACTAATATTCTAGAGGGGATAGTAGCATGTATGGCTACCTTTAGCCTATATGTTAGGTTCGTAGGCTCACCTGAGTCTGAGGACACTGAGGCTGGAGAGTGGAGAGAAGCCCAGTGTCAAGGACCGCAGGATGCAGCAGGTAGCTAGATTGATCAAAGCAAAGTCAGGTAACAGGCAGTAGGTCCGGGTAGGCCGCAATAAGCATAGTCAGACAATCTATTAAACAGAAAATCTAGATGTGTATGGGGTCCTTAATTGTGTTACTCCCTCTCCCTGAGCCATGGAGCAAGTAAACGCTAGATGACCCTACTTGTCACTGCCAAGATCCTCACATGCAGTGGGTTGTCTTTGAACTTGGCCCAGAGACCCTAGGTTAAAAGTATTGAAGAGTAGCGATGAGCGACATGGGCAATATTTGAGTTCAAGATATTTTGCGAATAATTCTACTAATATTCTATTCAATAGTCGCAATTTGAGTGTATGACCATGCATTGTGAAAATATATTTGCAATGATAACCTCATCAAAATGAATGGTCACATAATAATGTCCTTAAGCTTTTCAATGCATAATATGTTGAATATTTGAAATTGCTAATATCCGCCGCCATATTTGCGAATTCTCGAATAGCCGATATTCGTCGAATATATTTGCATTTCGAATATCCAAGCTCAACACTATTCAAGAGCCTGAGAGAAAAATACAAACAAAGCCATACAAACAAGGGATTGGGACTGCCACTTCACAATCTCCCTGATGAAGCCCAAAACGGGTGAGACGTGTGGAAAGTGAATGGAACAGACCACAAAGATTGGTTGAGACAACATGAGCGGAGGTATTTATCTATTCTCTCTCTCTTTTCCAGAATGTCTGTATGTTTTGATATATGATTTTAATTGTACAGAAGTGTATGAGTATTGTATGTCAAGGTGTAAGGAAATCCCATTCTTCATATGTAGTAATCTAATATTTGGTACCTGGTACCTTTGTAACACCTGGCTGAAAAATGATCTGCCGTATTTTTTGGGCTATAAGATGCACTTTTTCACCCGCAAAATCGGGGTAAAAAAGTGTCTGCGTCTTGGTTCCTTGACAGCTCACCCAGCAAGGAGCTGGAGCAGCTGTCAGATCAGAGATCCACTCATGTCCGGATCTCTATTCTGTACTGTAGTGTTTAATACAGCAGAGACAGATAGATGAAGGATACCAGGAGTCTGCCTAGAGGGGAGACATGAATGCAGCTTTACCCCTGGCCCCCTTCTTCCTCTTCCCCGTGTGTGAGGAAGATGAGATGACATGAAGTGTGCTCTCTAGTGACACCATTTTTGTGGCTGAAATTGGGTACTGCAGGGGATTTTCCCAACTGATTTGAACAATTCAAATATTTTCTTTGTGGCTTTCCTGCTTTTGAGTGCGTCTTATGGTCAGTGAGTCTTATAGTCCGAAAAATACAGAAAATCACCTACTTTATTTAGTACCAAAAATCGTTCTGAAAACCATCCAGTCATTCTGTTATTTATGATGTATTATTTCTGCTATGCAAAGTCATGAGAAAGGGTGCAGAATCCCCCAAAGCATGTTGGTTATTCCGATTCTGGTTTGTATTTAATCAATAATAAAACCTCAGACTGGAATCTATACGCACTGTGGATTAATGTTTTTGATTTCTGTATCTTCTATATAATAATATTTCAATAATTGTTGTATGTGATATCAGAATCTGTTACCATTTCAGATCCCATTCTGGTAATATCCCAATGAGCTCAAATGAGTAATCTATTCTGAAAGAGTTACATTCAGGAATAACTGTGACCATCAGTGATGGCCGAACTGTCCACAAGGCGGACAGTTCGGCCGCGAACAAGCATGTTCGCCCATCCTCTCGCCGGCGGACAGTACGGGTGTTCGACCTGCCCCATTCGCCGGCCAGAAGAAGATCTATATTCTTCCTCCGGCAGGATCAGAACCTGCGAGATCGTGCCGGAGGAAGAATCTTTTCACTACAAGACCGGGCATGAAGCCGGTCTTGTAGTGAAAATACCGGCTCGTCACTGCCTAGAGGCGGGGAATTTGAATGTGTCCGCGAACAGGCGGACGGCGGACTTCTTTAAAAGTCCGACCCGCCCGTTCGCAGAAAGTCCAGGCCGATGTTCGGCCATCATTAATGACCAATGCTTTTCCTTACACTTCTGAATAGAAAGGAATAAGGTTAGTTTTAAAGGATGTGCTGGGACACAACTTGACTTGTTGCCCAGGTGTCAAATCGGATGCGCCCACCTGGACAGATTGACCAGGACCTCAACACAAGTCGGATTGCATGGTAATCCCACTTGTTGGCAAATTCCTGTGCGATCCACCAGTACTCAGCTGGTCGCCTTTCAAAGTAATGTTTGGCACACAAATGGTGTGCTGCGATCCTCTGAGTGACCAGCTGCAGTGTGATGATGTCATCACTCTACCACGATCTCTAGAGAATCGAGAGGGGATAGTAGCATGTATGGCTACTTTTAGCCTATAGGTTAGGTTCGTAGGCTCACCTGAGTCTGAGGACACTGAGGCTGGAGAGTGGAGAGAAGCCCAGTGGCAAGGACCGCAGGTTGCAGCAGGTAGCTAGATTGATCAAAGCAAAGTCAGGTAACAGGCAGTAGGTCCGGGTAGGCCGCAATAAGCATAGTCAGACAATCTGGGTTGGCATCAGTAGAAGTAGACAGCAGTCAGGGATAGGGCAGAAGAGTAGTCGAGGGCAGTTCCGAGGTCAGCAGCGTTTAATTAGTTGTAGCAGAGTAGTGGAGTAGATGTAGCACGATCAAGGCTCAAGAGCACAATAATCAGCAAGGGATGGTTGCAGAGGGCTGGGCTTTATAGGGGTAGTATCAAGTGTCAAGGAGCACGGTAATTAGCTAGGTTGGCAGGAACAAGGAAGATCAGGGAGATTCAAGAGTGAACAGAGAGGACGGTAGCCTAGTGAACAAACCAATGAATTGTCCTTGGTGGGCTCCCGTGACCCTCCCTGATGGGATGAAGTGTGACTTGTTGATGTAGGAATTGAGAACTTGGAACCAGAGGAGAGCGAGGTAACCCACCCTCTGGAACTGCAGCTCTGTATCCGTTCTTGACTTTAGACCTGTGGTTCTTGAAGGGGAACGTGAAGGTACTCCAGGAGGCGCAGGCCCTCATTCTCAATCCATGTTTGAATAGGGAGGGGGGTCGAACATGTTCCTGTTAAGACTGATCTAAAAAAGATTTCCAGTGAGAGTTATCACAAGTAGAGATGGGCGAACATCGCCATTTACTGTCCGCGAACAGGCGGGTCGGACTTTTAAATAAGTCCGCCGTCCGCCCTGTTCGCGGACACATTAAAATTCGGCGGGGAATTTGAATCGGAAAAACCGGATGTGACGTCAGTGACGTCACATCCAGTCCTTGGACCGCAACCTGGAACGCATAGTTCCTGGTTACGGGCGCAGGATGTGACGTCACTGACGTCACTTCCTGCTCCAAGCCTGATTTTTCACTACAAGACCGGCTGCATGCCCGGTCTTGTAGTGAAAAGATTCTTCCTCCGGCACGATCTCGCAGGTTCTGATCCTGCCGGAGGAAGAATTTAGATCTTCTTCTCGTCGGCGAACGGTGCGGGTCGAACACCCGTACTGTCCGCCGGCGAGAGGATGGGCGAACATGCTCGTTCGCCGCCGAACTGTTCTCCGGCGAACTGTTCGGTCCATCCCTAATCACAAGGACCCAAATCCCTTTCCGTTCGGCCATTCATGACATTTCCGAAACTGCCAAAATAAACGATGGTGATGTCTTGTATTGGAAATCATTGTGGGCTTTTAAGGTTGTGGGGCTCCTTTGTCTTGGCTGTTTGCACAAAGGGGCTTCTTGAGCATTGAAACTTAGCAATGATTTCCAATGCAGCCAGCTATTAATAGCATCACCTTGAAATTGCTTTTGTTATATTTGTTTGCCAAACGCTTCCACTGTGGTATCTAAAAGCTGATAATGAATAGATGAAATGGCTCCTTTTTAGAAAAGAAGTGCTGGTACCCTCAGGTGTCTATAAATTAAAATCAGAGCTCACAGTCCCCAAAACACTTCTATAACCTGATGGAAATAATGAAAGGTCTAAATAAAGTCATCTTGGGAACGGCCGGATTTAAAGTGTACCTGCAATTTTGTAGCTGTCAGTTAGCTGACATTTCGCTCAGCCTAAAGGTTTCGGTATAATTTACCAGTGTGCTGACCAGGGCCGTCTGCACTTCTTTCTATACCAATTACGTTAGATATGCCGGGGTCTGCTTCAGGAGGCTGCAGTGTGATCATCGATGCATTAGCTTTCAGTGCTAGTTCAATCATTCAGGGTATTTTTCGAGCACCGGGCACAAAGTTTGATGCCCTACTTATGGGTAGTGCCAAAATATTTCCTATACTCGAGTATAAGCTGACCCGACTATAAGCCGAGGTAACTCATTTTATCTACAAAAAAACTGAAAAATGTGTTGACTTGAGTATAAGCCAAGTGTCAGGATCAGGTACTGAGGGGGTGACCAGGAAGGCAACACACACTGAGATCCAGACAGAGGTGGTGGTGGCAAAAACAGATTTAATGAAGGACTTACAGGCAGGAACAAAAACAGGTGCAAAAGTCCGGGGTATAGGGGTGTCCAGGGTCTGGATGAAGCACACCTAAATAGCCCTAAGCTAACGAGGAAGGTGTGAGCTCCACCTAGCCCAATCCTGCAGGGAGCCACCTGCTGGTAAATGTGGGACCAACCCATGGATGGGCGATCACAGTGCCACCAGCAGGCGGTGACCGGAACAGCCAGGGTCCTAACACCGAGGGTGGGAAATGCAAAGTCGGTTTTTTAAATGAGAAAAATATAGAGAAAGCACCATTGCCCATAGGAATGAATCAAACAGGTAAATATTAGTGCCACACCCTCAATAAAGAGAACACAGGTTTATTGTTATTACAGGATGAGCTTTTCGCTGCACTTCTTATGATTCAAACATGAAAATAAGTTTCTATTTAAAAAGTTTTTATTATTATTGAGACCTATACATGGAATGGAAATGGAAACTTACTTTCATGTTTGAATCATAAGAAGTGGATCTCCAGTAATAATGAACAAATAGTCCACTAGATGGTGTAGGTGTAGGCTAGGTGGTGTAGTGCCATTTGTTTACATTTCATTTCATCAGCCGATCTTGAAAACACATCAGAGATTCACGGAGGCTGACGGTGTTCTGAGATATTTTCCTGATATTTTCTCATGCCGAGGGGAGCTTTTTCAGCTAATTTTTTGGGCTGAAAAACTTGGTTTATACTCAAGTTTATATGTTATTATTATTTTGGGTAGAGTAGGGTATGGTTACAACTCTTAGTTAGTTTTTTTTCCAACTGTGTCCTTTTGGGTTGGAAGAGGGCTTTACTCATACTTGTTGACTCATATGATGATGGCCAAAGGGCCAATTAACCTCCCTAGCGATATGCCTGAACCCAGTTCGGGCAAAGGGGTGCTGCAATAATCGATACGCCCGAACTGGGTTCGGGCACATCGTGGGAGCTCACCTGCTCCGCCGCCGCCATCTTCTCCCTCCGTCGCCGGCTTCTTCCGGGTCCCGGAGTGATGTGTGACGTCACGGAGGCGGGACCCGGTCTTAAAGAAAAAAAATAGTTTTTTTCTTGTTTTAAATCTTTTTTCTTTTTTAACTTTTGAACTGGATGAGATAAATTTCTTTCTCGAATTCAGTTCAAACGTGGATCCCGCTAGCAGAAACGCTCACGCTGAACGTTTCTGCTAGTGGGATCATCTCTGCTCTCTGCACCCGAGCAGAGCCGGAAATAGCCGAGGTCTTCGGCTTCTTCCGGGATCTGCGCTCGTGTGCCGATGACGTCATCGGCCGGGAGATTTAAAGGTACAGAAATTATTTTTTTTTTCTTAGATTAATTTTTTTCATTTTTTTTACATTTGTTTTTATCTTGATTGGATTGGATAAATGTTTTATAAATGTTTTATCCAATCCAAATCAAAATAAAAGAAAACAAGTGTAAACTTATAAAAAAAATAAATAAAAATGTTTTCCAAAAAAAATATTTTTTTTTTCTGTACCTCTAAAGCCGCCATAGCGCTTCCATCTCTGGCCGATTTTGCGAATGATCACCATGCGCATTCGGGGTGATCGCTTGGTGATCAATCGCAAAATGAACGCGCCCACCTGGAGCAACCGTTCGTACTCGCACAAAACTTTGATCAGCCAGAGAACAAACATTTTTCTCTGGTCGATCGCCAGTACTTTGAATGGGGACAAGGGTCGTGAATCAAACTGCGCCCGTGCTGGAATCAGGCGCAACCGCTGGCTCTCTGTGTGCCTGCAGCATTTCTACAAAGCTGCAGGCCCACAGAGCCTTTCCGCTCCCATCAGCGTCATCAAAGGCAAAACATTGTATCACTTTTGGTACAGAAATCTGCACCTCAGTGAACCGCCAGGGAGGTTAAACAGATTAATCTCCTCCTCCCTAAAATGTCAAAATGTGGTATCTTTGTTTGTAACACATGTCTCAAAAAGGAACTGGAACCTTTGTATTAAAGGCTTATATCCTGTGAGAACCCCAGCTGTACCGGTCACCGCCTGCTGGTGACACTTTGCTTGCCCTTCCATGGGTTGGTCCCACAGTCACCAGTAGGTGGCTCCCTGCAAGCGTGGGCTAGGTGGAGCACACCTGCCTTGTTAGCCTTAGGGCTATATAGGCTATATATATAGGCAGGGGTGCACATAACTTTTTTTATTAACATATTTGGGTTTAAAAACCCGCTCTGCGTACCTGTTTTGTCCCTCTAAATCGCATCTGCGGACTACAGACAGGGGACAGATTGACAGAGCTTTGTGCTCCTGTATCAGGTGTGTCAGGTAGCAGGAAGCTGATAGGCTCAGCACTGGAGTCCTTGCTGCCACGCCCCCTGTGTTTCCGAGGCAGCTGAGATGCTTTCACTCTCTGTGGTGTGTGTGTGTAGAAGGACATTGAAGATCTAGCCAAGGCAAGCATTGCCATCTGACCAAAACAAGCTCCTGTACCTGTAGTGGAACACTTTATGCTCCAGAGTGTTGTTGGTGTATACCAAGGATAATGGTTATACCCTGCAGCAGGCTTAATTGCTTACTGGACTGTCTTTTCCCTGATGACAATTTAACTATTTTTTCCTGGTGCCAAAATGGTAATTGTGTGAAAATGGACTTAACTCCTTGGCAAATGATCCTGACCTACATACCATACAAAGGATCACTGAATGCCCAGCTACTCTGATATGCTGATATGTGGATACTGACTAAAGCTAGCCACACATGGTACAATTTTAGCGTTCAATCGACGATTTTCGATGG
>CM070038.1:6779296-6798462 GCA_036250615.1 Ptychadena robeensis | reverse complement strand
TAAGGGATATATTTATGTACTAGGTTGGAGATGTAAGGAGGACAGGAGGTGTGAGGGGCAGTAAGGGGTGTATTTATGTACCAGGTTGGAGATGTAAGGAGGACAGGAGTGATTTAAAAGCAAGGCACAGAACTTTGAATTTTGTTCTCTGGGCAATTGGAAGCCAGTGTAGAGATTTGCAGAGAGGAGCAGCAGATGAGGAGCGGTTGGAGGAGTAAATGAGTCTAGCAGCACCATTCATAATGGACTGAAGAGCTGACAGTCTAGTCAGAGGAAGACCAGAGAGGATGATGTTGCAGAAGTCCAGACGAGAAATGATAAGAGCGTGTACCAGTTTGGTGGTCTCTGGGGTTAAGCCTACCCTAAGCCAGAATAGGGGAATGACCAACACACAATACACTTGTAGTCCCACAGGCTACAGACACAGCCAGTCTCCCACAGGAATTCCACTCTTTATAATCCAGACATAGGAAAGAGATGACTGTAGGATCCTACTTTCTAAAGCCGGCCATTAGAGATGGTCACATTTTTTTTCAAAAATTCGACCATTTCGATGGTTTCGACTTAATTGCAAAGCCCCTGAACATGGTATCATCGCCAAACTTGCAAGAAACTTGAAGATGTAGAGAAGGATTGGGGGTACACTCCAAAAAAGAAAGTATGTCTCTAACATAGATAGTTTTTTCACAAATTAAGTTCAAACTCAAGTAAAAATTTCGAAAATCGGAATTTCGACTTTAACTTTGAACTTAATTTATGCAAAAATTTAATGTGCTAGAGCAAAAGTCTTTTTTTTCAAATGCTCCTCCAACCCTTCTCTACATCTCCAGCAATTGTGGTGATGATACCATGTTCAGGGGCTTTGCAATCAGCTCACAAAATTAGCAAGTCGAAAAATTCGACCATCTCTCCCGGGCATACATGGTTTGATTTTTTTGTTCGTTTCCTGTGCGATCATTTGGCGATTCTTGTAACTAGTGTTGAGCTCGAATATTCGAATGCCGAATATTTTTCGCGAATATCGGCAATTCGAGAATTCGCCAATATCTCGAATATCTCGGCGGATATTCGCAATTTCGAATATTCGCAATATGGCCATGTATTGCGAAAATAATATTCGCATTGCGAAAATAAACATAGCATGTGACCATTCATTTTAAAGAGTTTTGTGATGCGAATATTATTTTCGCAATTGCGAATATAATTTTCGCAATCCATGGTATTACCGCGAATACTCAAATTTCCGAATATAGAATAGAATATAAGTAGAATTATTCGCGAAATATCACGAATTCGAATATTGCCTATGCTGCTCATCACTACTTGTAACACACATTGCAATAAATTGCTTTGCAAATGCCGGTGGTCCCAAACTATAATGACAGGAGATCTTATATTTGCGAATTTACTTTGAATATTTGAAGAATAATTTGAGAAATGCTGCAAATTCAAATATTGCCTATGCTGTTCATCATTAGTGATGAGCGGCATAGTCAATATTCGAATTCGTGATATTTTGCGAATAATTCTACTAATATTCGATTCTATATTCGGAAATTCGAATATTCGCGGTATGACCATGTATTGCGAAAATCATATTCGCATTGCGAAAATAATATTCGCATCGCAAAAATCTTTAAAATGAATGGTCACATGCTATGTTTATTTTCGCAATGCGAATATTATTTTCGCAATACATGGCCGTATTGCGAATATTCGGAATTGCGAATATCCGCCGACATATTCGAGATATTGGCGAATTCTCGAATTGCAGATATTCGCGAAAAATATTCGCCATTCGAATATTCGAGCTCAACACTATTCATCATTAAACCTTACCAGAGACTCCCTCATCTACTAAAGAAGTCCCTATTACCATAGAGCACCCCTCTTATGTGTGAGAATGTTGCAGTCAAAATGGAGAATGAACTGGTAGATCTCTCCTTGGTTATCCATCTTTAACAGTAACCGGAGTACATTAAGCTTTTGATAGCATTCGTGTCAAAACGAGCGGACGAGGTTGGCAAGTCAATGCAATTTAAAGCGCTTTGCATACGACAATGCTGATTGACTGGTTGTTAATTAGATAAATCCTACCACACTCAGAGGCTCTTGACCCTCAATAACCATTCAGCAGTCCCGGATTAAAGGTCACACAAAGTCATGGCATCTGTTACAGAAAGACCAATATGACTAGCTACTGTCCTTAATTCAGTTAGTTCCAGTTCCCCAGGGAGAATTCGTCTTTGATTTTCTTTTTTTTTTCTCTCTCTTAGTGGATTTCCTAATTTGCACTTTGTGTTTTCCTAAGAAATTACGGCTCTGCGGTTAATTTGTTACCGTAATTTAGCAGCCGTCCTCTCATTTCATTTTCACAAAATCTTTTTTACTCCACGGGTTCTTGCTTTTATCTTGTTGGAACATCTTCTCTTGGCTTTCTGTTTATAATTTGTTATATTTTCTATTAATTAGTGTTCCTTATTAATACAGAGGACAGACTGGCAATGAGTGGAGATGTTCAATACTATTACTTAATTTAATGAATTCACTTCAATGCATACAATTGAGTTAGTTATATACCGTATATACTCGAGTATAAGCCGAGTTTTCCAGCCCAAAAGAATGGGCAGAAAGTGCTCCCCTCGGTTTATACTCGAGTCAGCTGAGGGGGGTCCACTCACCTCACCTGAATTGCCATGCTGAATGCTTGAGACAGGCAGCTCCCGGTAAATCTTCTGGGATCTTTGTCTCTGTCAGCTCCGTGCTTCCTTGTGCTTCAAAATCAGCTGATGAACAATAATAAACTCCACACTGCCATCTAGTGGTCCGTTACTGGTACAGATACAACTCCATAGCCTAAAAAATAGGAATTGCCCTGCACAACCCATCCTATAATAATAATAATCCTGTGTTCTCTTAAATTTATTGATGATGTGGCACTAAGATGAATCCTGTTTGATTAATTCCTAGGGGCAATGGTGCTTTCTCTATATTTTCTCATTTAGAAAACTCCACTATCTGACTGCATTTCCCACCCTCGGCTTATACCAGAGTCAATGAATTTTTCCAGATTTTGTAGATAAAATTAGGTACCTCGGCTTATACTCGGGTCGGCTTATACTCGAGTATATACGGTAACAGCAATTTGTCATAATAAAATATAAAAATAGGAAATACTTTACAATTTCAGTCAATATTTGGGGGAGCAACCATGAAGGTTATGGTCATTAGTGATGGCCGAACATCGGCCTGGACTGTCCGAAAACGGGCGGGTCGGACTTTTAAAGAAGTCCGCCGTCCGCCTGTTCGCGGACACATTCAAATTCCCCGCCTCTAGGCGGGGAATTTGAATCGGAAAAACCGGATGTGACGTCAGTGATGTCACATCCGGTCCCTGGAACGCATCCTGGAACGCATAGTTCCTGGTTACGGGAGCCGGATGTGACGTGACTGACGTCACTTCCTGCCCCGAGCCGGTTTTTTCACTAGAAGACCGGCTTCATGCCCGGTCTTGTAGTGAAAAGATTCTTCCTCCGGCACGATCTCGCAGGTTCTGATCCTGCCGGAGGAAGAATATAGATCTTCTTCTCGCTGGCGAACGGGGCGGGTCAAACACCCGTACTGCTCGCCGGCGAGAAGGAGGGCGAACATCCATGTTCGCCGCCGAACTGTCCGCCTTGTGGGCAGTTCGGCCATCACTGATGGTCATAGCTGTTAAGTTTGAAAAAAAAACAGGGAACATACCGGAAGTTATGTCACATTCAGATATTGAAGCCAGGAACTGTGCGTTCCAGGTCCCGGAAGTGATTATCAGTGACTTCACTTCCTTTTTTTTAGATTCAAATTCCTTGCGGAGTCTGACTTTTTTAAAAAAAAAGTCTGACTTTTTTTAAAGTCCGATCTGCCTGTTCGCAGACGGACCTGGCTGAAGTTCAGCCATCCCACCAGGGGCAGGAACAGATACAGATACAAATACAGATACAATGAACAGCCAGCGTGGTCTGCATGAAGCATACCTAAATAGCACTAAGCTAATGAGGAAGGTGTGAGCTCCACCCAGCCCACGCTTGCAGGGAGCCACCTGCTGGTGACGGTGGGACTAACCCATGGATGGGCAATCACAGTGCCACCAGCGGACTCAGGAGGTTAAACAAATTCAAAATCACTTTTGAAATGACATTACATTTTGAACCTTAGATAACATTTTCTTGATTGAGAACTTTTGCTTTTACAACTATACATCAGACCTGTCAACCTTTAAGAAATCCCGTATTTTTCCCGGATTCTTGAAATCGCGCTGATCTAGCAGGGAGGGGGCGTTACTCTCCCTGCTAATGTCCCACCCCGCACATTATCAGCACAAGTGAGGTCATTCGCAGGGAGAGTAACGCCCTCTGCTTGCTAGATCAGCCAAGAAGTCCGCCCGGCGCTGGAAGTGACCTCAGTGACGTCACTTCCGGTCCGTGGAACGCGGAAGAACCAAGAACCGTACACCGGAAGGGGTTTTTTGGTTTCCAAACTTGACAGCTATGCTATAAATACTGTGGCAAGTTGGGGATTGCTCGTGGGCTGCAGGAATCATGGTTAAGAAGTAAGGGGCAAAACACCGTCCTTGAACTCAAACTCAGGCATCCGCCTGTTGCTTTATTGTCCGCCAGATTAACAAAGGAAAAACAAAACAAAATGCAAAGCCCGGCTGGGGCGACTAGCTACCTCACTCAGGTAGCTAACTAACTACAGAACACCAGCAATACAGTTTTGTACTCACAGTATATGGAGTGCTCAGTCCTTGCTCTCAGCTTGTCTCCAGCAAGCTTGTGTATGTTCCTCTGCACACACCCCCAGTCAGCTAGCAACTGACTACTCTTATCACACCTGACACCTGTGTGAACCAATCCCAGACCTGGACCTGGTGGCCAAGGACCCTCCCTTCTCTTCCCTTGGCCGACTCCAGGGCCCTAAACTCCGGCTCTCGCTCTGAATCATATCAGAAACCAAACACACCGTTTTCCCTGGAGCCTCTATTGCAAAAAGTACCTGAACCTAGGTGCAATATATGCACCATCAAGCACTTTCCCACGCAAATAATGGGACACCACACAATACATTATAAAAGTTTAAAAAAATACTCTCCTGGCAGTATCTCCCCCCGGTATATTCCTGAAATCTTTTCCTGTTTGACAAAAATGGGACGTTAAGTCGTAATAAATATTTCTTCCCCTGATGCTGACTAAACATGATTCCTAATGCAAAGATTAAACTCTCATTTCTGATCGTGCAGCAGAAGTACATTTCCCCGCCTGTCAGGGCTATTAATAAAATAAAACTGAAAATTAGAAGGTAAACCTTCCATTGAACATCCGCAAAAGCGTCTTACGTCTTTTATGTCTTTTCCTTTCTCGCTGATGATGGCTGACAAAACTTCTTCCAAAGATTCCTGCTGAATGTAGGTCTGCCAGTATGTAGGTCTAATTGCCTGCCCAATATGCATTTCATCCAACCAATTAGCCATTCAGCGAACATTCTGCTGCACTTCCCTTATCCTCTTAAAAATGTTGCTGTTGCGGTTTTCATTCAGCGGAATTTGTCATGGATTTAGAGATGGACAGACTGATGAATCTGCATTCTGGCGAATTAAGAGCTTGATTTGCATATGCGTTGACTCTAAGAAAAAGTGTCCTGCCTAATTGCATATCGTCGAATGTTGAGTTCTTAACTGTGATCATATTCACTATGATAGGTTCATTTTTTTTTTCGGAATTCATGCTGAACTGCTGAAAATCGTCTTATTCAGGGTAAATACTTAAAATGTAGACACGCATTGTTCTGCTACCTCAAGTATTTGGTGTTTCACTTAAAATTATTCAGGACTATAACTATTTTTATTCTGTATAATCTGAACAAAAATGCTTTTCTTTCAGTAGTGGAGCCATCATGCCAAAATGCAATGCTAAAGTATTTCACCGGGAGAGTAAAGCAGCCCATACACAGGTCAGATTTTCAATCAATCGACTTAAAACGATCAATTTTTTAATCGATTGATTGAGAATTGAGTTTTGCCCACCTGGTTAAATCGACTTAATCCGATCAAAATTGAGTGAAAATTCAGTCGTTTTTTGATCGGACTGGATGGTAAATTTTGATCGGTCGATTGAAAATTGGTTCAGTATTTTGAGAACCAAGTGTGGTCAACCAATTTTTGATCGTTTTTTTTTTCTACCTATTCTACCTCACTTCTGATTGAAATTTCAATCGGACTATTTTGGATCGATTGTTATGTCGAGTGAAAAAAAAATCGATCAAAAATCTTGTACTACATATGGGGCATGATACAATCGACATACAATTTTATAATGACTTAAAAATTTATTGTTTTAAGTTGATTGATTGAAAATCTGTCCCGTGTATGGCCTGCTTAAGCCTTAGCCCACAGACCCAGATCAAGACCTCATGATGGCTCTTTAGGAAATTTATTTTTGGGCCTTAATTGACTCCACTGAAACTTTCCTCCTCTGTAAACCCCTAAAGAATTAATTAAAGAATGAAGTGTATGTCGGGTTGGGAGCTAAAATTGCTTTGTCAATCTGAGGAGTAGGGATGTCCGCCCGCGAATGGTCAAAGAAAAAGTCCGCCCGTTCGTGGGCAGATTCAAACTCCACACTTCTAGGCAGGGAATTTGAATCTGAAAAACCGCATTTGACGTCACACCCGGTACCTGGAACGCATAGTTCCTGATTGTGCATTCGTCACTGACCGGCTTTTCACTGCAAGACCAGGTTCTCTACCCGGTCTTCAGTGAAAAGATTCTTTCTCCGGCGGAATCTCGCTGCTCCTGATCCCGCCGGAGCAAGAATAGAGGGCTCCTTCTCGCCGGTGAGAAGGAGGGCGAACATGCATGTTCGCGGCCGAACTATCCAACTTGCGGACATTTCGGCTATCATTACTGAGGAGTACCACCATAAGTTTTCCAATGTTATTCTATATGTTTGTAATTGTTAGCTGGGTTGTCATTCAATACTAAGGCCTGTGGCCAGTGGATTGTTTTATTATTATTATTTTATTGTTTTATATACATGTACCTTGTGACCGATATAGTCTATTGGAGCCCTTAAAGTCCCCTTGCCCCTGATCTCTCAGGGGGAACTCTTGATCTGGTTCTGTGGGCTAAGGCTCACTCTCCCAGTGATATATTTTTGCATATTCTGTATAATCTTGTAACAGAAAAAGAAACCTACATAACCTATGGATACCAAGCACATTTCAATTCCTGTTTGCACTTGGGCAGCAAGGTGAATTAGGTGATTGGCACGCTGGCCATGCAGCGCTGGTGTCCTAGGTTTTTCAGCCTGGGCACTAACTGCAAGGAGTTTGTATGTTCTGTTTGTGTTTGTGTGGTTTCCTCCCACACTCTAAAGCCAGGCTTCCCCACAATCTCCTATGTTACCCAGAGAATAAGGCATCCCCCGAAAATAAGGCACCCTTCCATTTTTGCCTCATGCTGAAATATAAGGCTCCCCCTTAAAATAAGGCACCCCGAAGATACGGTACTGTTACTCTGGACACAAGGGGGATCAGAGGGAGCAATCAAAATGACACAGGAGGATCAGAAGGGGTTGCTAAAATGGTAATCCCCCCCGTGTAATTTTAAGTGATTCCCAACCCTGATAACCCAGTGCCATATTCTTCTAAATGGAAAAATAAGACATACCCCGAAAATAAGACGTAGGCGTAGACGTAGATCTTTCGGAGCAAAAATTTATATAAGACACCAGCTTATTATCAGGGAAGCGCTGTAGTTACATATAACTAAAGGTCCCCAATACACGTGTAGATACCCATGCAAATGGTTCCTGTTCCATAAAGACCCTGTGGAAAATAATTCTCAACACTGGCTGGAATCTTTTAATAGCCGTATGCAAGCATTGGAGCTTTCATAAGGCTATATCCTCAATGGGATTCTTGATGTACCCAACATGCACCACAACACTACTAGTGTTGATCAGGGGCTTAACTCAAATTCCACCTGGAAAAAGCTGTGATAAATGTCTCTTGACTCGAGTATACATTTTTGGTGCTTAAAAATTCAGCATATATTTAAGTATATATGATACTTCATTACCATCAGTTTAGGGTCCACAGGGATAACCTTGGCTGACATTGCTACTCCTGCTTAGTGACCTGAAAAGTAATATGGTTCCGATGTTGTCTTTACTTGCCAACCTGCAGTACCACTGAAAATTTTAATTTTCTTGGTGTCCATGGCAAATTGGTGAGGATACCCTTTGGAATCAACTTTTCAAAAGTTCATTCTCGAAATGCTGTGATTTTTATCCCAAAAATATCAAAAATTCGGCTTATGTTCGAGTATATGAGGTATTTCATTACCACCAGTTTAGGGTCCACAGGCATAACCTTGGTTGACTTGCTACTCCTGCTTAATGAGCTGAAAAGTGATATGGTTCCAATGTAGTCTTAACTTGCCAACCCGCAGTTTTTATTATCTTCTATTTATATAGAGCCGCAGCTATATATATATATATAGATACATATATCGCTAACTGTCTCTCAGAGGAGCTCACAATATCCCTACCATAGTCATGTATATGTAACTAACACAGCCATATCTAGTCTAGGCTAGCTATACATGCAGTGCACGCGCTGGCCCGCCCAGTCAGGTCAGCGCGCCTGCTCGATTGGGGCCGCCTGCCGATGCAGCCGTCTGTCGAGGCCGTGGGTTTTCCCCCCTTATGGGCAGCTCATGGCCGTCTGTTCTTGCCGCTCTGAGGCTGACCCAGCATACACGCCTACATATTTGACTAGATTCAAACAAATACATGCGCATATTGCAAATGCAATACAGGATACTTTGCACAGATTGCCTTCATTGCGCAAATTGGCACATGCGCATGTTGAAATGTACGGTAGCTCCAGGGACTGATGTCAAATAACTCAATAACTCAAAAGCCATAATTAGAATATTCGCAATCAACACTAGTAGTGTTTTTCATGAAGATAGAGCCTTATGGAAGTGTCAATGCTTGTATACCACCAGCATGCCCACTATGCCGAATGCTCTTTGCTGCAGTTCAGTAACACCATTGCTGGTGCGGCAGATGTGCAAACCGCTGTATTGTTGTCCCATGAACCTTTCCAATGTGTTAATATAAGCTCAGCTTCACGTTATTCCATAAATGCTGCTTAACAGCTGTGAAATTTATGGACGTGCGCAAATACACATTATAGCTGAGAGATGGATGGACAAAATGTATTTAGGATGACCCTGGCGAGAGCAGAGAGGTTTATTAAATTTCTGCGCACATATTCCGTATTCATCAGTGCAATATATAAGGAGGCTCCAACACTATGTAAATTATAAAAAATAAATCAGGTATTTATTATGGGAAATAGAAGCTTTATAAAAGAGACGGAGGAGGGTGAAAAAAAAAAGAAAACATTAATCAGCATATCGCCTATTCATCCATCAGCTAGGATACATTCAATTATTTCCATCTGCATGTATAGAAATAGATTACAATGCACAGGAATACATTTAAATAATTCAGACATTTAGTAATTTTATACAAACTGTGTTCCTACAGATTTGCATCAGAGCATTTAGCTATTAACACTGATAAGGGGAAGTAGAGATGAAGTAACTGTTCTATAGTAATGGGGATTCACGTCTGATCTATGCGATGGATATATAAGCTGTCAGGCTGAACGAAATTTACCTTCCTTGGCGGCAACTGGCCTCTATATGGTGAACATGATGATTTCTACATCACCCAAACTTCTCCTCACACTGCCATATTTAGGGTTCATTGAGTGTATCCTACTTATACAATGATCATCTTTCGCCTTGACTACTCCAACATCATCCTCTCTGGTCTTCCTCACCTCTTCACTTATTATTCTAACCACTCCTCTCCCAGGGCTGTTTGTAGCCTGTGCAAGTTCTTGACCCCTCTTGACCACGGGGGATGGTGTCAGTGGCAAATTTTTCCACCGGGGGGTTGGGGTGCTATTGAAAAAGAAGAAAAAGAACCAGCTTCTCCTCCTTCTGCTTCTTCTCTTTGCAAATCTCTACATTGACTTCCTAGTGTCCAGTAAACCTAATTCAAAGTTCTGTGCCTGAAATCATTCCCCTCCTCTTATACCACTTAAGGCTGCCATACATGCACCGAGCGGCGGCCAATTTTGCCGCGGACTGATGGACGTGCGCGCTCGCGGCCGTCGGTCGGCGTCAAAATCGGCCACCGATCGGGGGTGCCCACATGGGGCGACAGACCTCTGTCACCCCACAGCTCGGCCAGCCAGAGAACGGACATGTCCAATAATCTCTGGCTGATGCCGTTAGTTTCAATGAAGACCGGCGTCTTCTGTCAGCTCTGTCATCTCTGGAGATCAGCGTAATCATCTGAGCTGGTCTGTCAGACCCCACTCGGTACGTGTGTGGGGGCCTTTACATCTCCAACCTGGTGCATAAATGCACCCCCAACTGCCCCCTCCACTCCTCCAGTGACTTACTAATAACATCCCCACTCATAACATCATCTTCAAGACTTCTCTAGGGCCGCTTCTACTCTCTGAACATCAGACTTGCTTCCACTTTTACACTTAAAGAAACCCTAAAAAAAATCCTCTTCAGTCTGGCCTACCCACCTTCTCATTCCTAACATCACCACCATACCAGTCCCATTCCCCCCACCTATTGTATACTCTGTTCCCCAACCTAGTAGATTGTAAGCCCCACCGAGCAGGTTCCTCTACTCTTCCTGTGTCATAACCTGTATGTGTGTATTATCTTGTGTTGTATCTCCACTCTTATTGAATGTACAACAGCAAATGTACAGCTATATGATCTACACCTATTTATTTACAGTAAACCAGGTGAAAAAGTAAATATTCTATTTATTCTTTAAAATGAAGGCACTTTTAAACACACCTGATGAACTTTTGTCATGCCTGTTATTGGGACAAACTGTAAAAAAAAAATAAAAAGATAAAAAAAATCCTTACCTGTAAGCAGGTGCTGCGGAGATCTGTGACACCTACAGACTGCAAAAATGCAAATCTGTTCCAGAGTGCAAATTTATATCTGGTAGGCTCAAGTGCTAGTTAGGGTTAGGTGCTGCAAAAGAAACATATGGACCATCTCCATGGCCTGGATGATGGGCAAGTGAAAAAAGAAGTTTGCAGGGCATGGCAATACGTTCATGAGCCAACAACCATGAAGAAGTGTCTTATGGATAGGTTCCTTTCCTTTCACCAATGGTCGCACTCTGTAGCCTCTGGGTAACCGGGGTGGATCCGATAAGCCCTCTGTTTAAGCCTCGGTGAAGGTCATATAGAAGAAGTCAAATATAGGGCACAAGAAAAGGCGCCCATAGGTTTTATCTTTGTCTGAACCTTATTGTTATACTGTAAAATCCAGTTTAAAACCAATGAGTTTCATGGCTCAATGCCACTAGTATAATATCATAAGAGTCCTAATTACAAATGAAAACATTTCAAATATATATTTCCAATATTAATATTAGAAATATTTTTAAAGAGGACTCTTATGATATTACTAGACATTAAGCCCGTTACATTAAACATAGGGGGTCTAGCACCCATTAATTTAATGGGCTTAATGTCTAGAGATAAGCGAGAGCCGCACAGTCAGCTTTCCTGTTGCCCTAGCAACATCGGGGACACGCTTAGAGCTGACCGAGCGGCTCTCGCTTGACATCGCTCACCCGCCGCCACTTCAACAATTTCGCCCAGCCCCCCGAAGTCTCTGCTCTCCAAGTCCCAATGGCTGTCCATGGGGCACATGCGCAGTAGCGCAATCCCACGGACACAGGAACTGGACGCAGAGACATTTGTACTTTATTATAAGAGATACAAGTCTACAAGATTTGTCTAAATGAAGACACAAACTGTAGTAGACTCTAAAAGAGCAACCATACAATAGTAAACAAATGTATATTAATTTGATCCAACAGACTGCATATTAATCTTGTTACCCTGATGAAGTAGGGTCGAGTTGGTCAAGATTTTACACTATAACAATAGAGTTCAGACAAAGATCAAAACTATGGGTGCCTCTCTTATGCCTTATTCTCCACTGGGAGACTTATTCTTCTATATATGCATTATGGTTGTTCTACTGAATATGTATGTGTTAGGACTCCTGCTGGTGACACTGTGATTGCCCATCCATGGGTTGGTCCCACAGTCACCAGCAGGTGGCTCCCTGCAAGCGTGGGCTGGGTGAAGCTCACACCTCTCTCGTTAGCTTAAGGCTATTTAGGTGTGCTTCACGCAGACCACGTGGGCTGTTCATTGTATTTGTATTGTTGCTGGTTTTTTGGCTTGACTTCATGCTTTCCCTGGCTTCTTATCCCTGAACCCTGAACCTAAACCTGAGCCCTGAACCCTGGAAACCCCTGTACCTTGGACTTTTTTCACCTGTGTTTGTTCCCACATGTAAGTCTGCAAATAAATCAGTTTTTTTTTGTCACCACCATCTCTATCTGGATCTCAGTGTGTGTTGCCTGCCTGGTCCCCCGCCCTGTCCTGGATCCTAACAGTATATCAATGCATGTAAAGCATACCCCAGGCTCAACTTTCAAGATAGATAACTCGTATAAAAAAAATAACAGACATACAAATATTCATAAAAATTTTCATTTCTATGGAGCAGATCATTTCCTCCTGTTTTCCAGTGAAGAACATTAACACAAGCATGCTTTACAT
Organism: Ptychadena robeensis; assembly: GCA_036250615.1. Lineage (NCBI taxonomy): Eukaryota > Metazoa > Chordata > Amphibia > Anura > Ptychadenidae > Ptychadena > Ptychadena robeensis. Next base: position 6,785,718 of record CM070038.1, on the reverse strand, counting down.
CCCTATCAATTTTCCCTGTGCAGTAAAATGTCTCATTTGTTTTATTGACAGCTGCAGATGATGCAATTTCTATAGTAATAAAATAATGGAGATGTATAACGCCATTTACTATCCTTCTTTCTGGGATAAACAATGTAATGCATCAAAATTATAACATGTATACCTACGTCATACACAGGGGCAATGACATCAGTAGGGAGTTCCTGCTTCACACTCTAACCACACCAATGGACAATAGTCAACACATGAAGAAACGTCCCCCCTTCCTGGGTACAGATGTGGGGGTTATAGGGATATCACAAACAAGAAGTAAAACAAAGTAGTTTATTGCTGGAAATATAGATATCTAACACTAACACTGATGTAACAGCATATGAATAATCAATAGAGAAAGAGCACTGTGGGGGGCATCCTTCCAACGTAAGACAAGCAAAACTTTTAACGGCAATAAATTATACATAGATCATACATATTCAATAAATAAGGTTTAAGAGATTGTGCAATAAGATACAGCAATAGTACATAGTACAACAATTTTGATATAGTCCCTTCTGTGTATGTAGCAGTCCCCAGCACGTTTCGCAGGCTTAACCTGCTTCTTCAGGGGGTAATACAACATCCATACTATATTGAATGGCTCCAACAAGTTGCTAATTGACACTCCTCTATCCCTGTTGGGAGGAGATATGGGGGCCCTAGGCCCGTAACAGCAGGGAACAAGGGACACATTGAGCCTAATTTAATTTTAACTGCTCTATGTGTCTAAACATTACAGGTCTGGTCCTGGCGTTCCACGTGCAGACTAACAATCCCCCTCCCTCACACACAAATAGAGATGGTCGAATTTTTCGACTTGCTAACTTTGTGAGCTTATTGCAAAGCCCCTAAAAATGGTATCATCACCAAAATTGCTGGAGATGTAGAGAAGGGTTGGAGGAACATTAAAAAAAAAAAAAAGGTTTTGCTCTAGCACGCACAGTTTTTGCATAAATTAAGTTCAAAGTTAAAGTCGAAATTCTGATTTTCGAAATTTTTACTTGAATTTGAACTTGATTTGTGAAAAAACTATTCGTGTTAGAGACATACTTTCTTTTTTGGAGTGTACCCCCAACCCTTCTCTATAATTCCAGAAAGTTTTATGATGATACTATGATCAGGAGCTTTGCAATTGAGTCAAAACAGTCGAAATGGTCAAATTCTTGAAAAAAAAATCGACCATCTCTACACACAAACACTGACAGGGCGTCCAGGATGGCGTGGGATAAAGGAGTGTCAGTTAGCAACTTGTTGGAGCCATTTAATATAGTATGGATGTTGTATTACCCCCTGAAGAAGCAGGTTAAACCTGCAAAACATGTCGGGGAGCACTACATACACTGAATGGACTATATCAAAATTGTTGTTGATTGTCTATCTCATATCAAATGTACTATTGCTGTATCTTATTGCACAATCTCTTAAACTTTAATTATTGAACATGTTTGATCTATGTATGATTTATTGCTTTTAAAAGTCCTGTGTGTCTCCAACCAACTTATGTTGGAAGGATGCCCCCCACAGTGCTTTTTTTACACATTTGATCAGCATTAGAAGTGAAGTAAAATTTCTACTACATGTGCTAGAGCAAAAAATTTTTTGTAATATACCCCCGAGCCTTCTGGACATCTCCATCAAGTTTGGTGATGATACCATGCTCAGGGGTCTTGCAATTAACACGATATTGGCAAATTGATTTGAGGCAACCCTTCTCGACATCCCCAGCAATTTTGGTGATGATACCATTTTCAGAGGCTTTGCAATCAGCTCACAAAGTCAGCTAGATGAAAAATTCGACCATCTCTAATTGTGATACACATCTCCACCAGCAACGCTGACCTCTCGGCTACCTTCTGATTTAGCATTACTGCTTCCTGAGGCATTCCCTGCTCATTAAACAGAAGTTATGATGTTTATTCATTAGAAACTGGAGAAGGACCATTGGAAGCTGGATTCCCAGCAAAATAGCTGAATACGTACCTGCCTCACTGGTCAATGGATTTCTGTCCTGAGATTTACACAGACCTACTAGAATGCATTGCTTAATTGGTGCAGTTAAAGCTCAGTTCCAATTTAAAAAAAAATACCCCTGCAGTATAGTTAGATACACTGCAGGTGTTATATGCTATTTACTGAAATCATGAGCAATTCTGCACTGTCAGTATGGATCACACACAAAGAAATAAGGGGGACTAGCCCTACCCTCAGCAGTCCATTTATGGAGCATAAGACTGAGGGACTTTAACGGTACATACCAACGTGAAAGATCAAAATGTGGTGTCAGGATCCGAACTCAGGAATGATTTGGTGTCTGGCTGCAGCTCTGTCCCCTGAGCCACCAGAATGTTTGCATTGTATATTGCTTCCTGCTTTTTGAGAACAAGACATTCACCAAGATGCAGAATGGAAATGCCTTCACTAAGCAAAACCTGAAGAAAAAGATTAGTCAGGTTGTGAAAGCCAAGGGTCGGTACTAGAGATGGTCAAATTTTTTTTCAAAAATTCGACCATTTCGACGGTTTCGACTTAATTGCAAAGCCCCTGAGCATGGTATCATCACCAAACTTGCTGGCGATGTAGAGAAGGGTTGGGGGTACACTCCAAAAAAGAAAGTATGTCTCTAACACAAATAGTTTTTTCACAAATTAAGTTCAAAGTCAAGTAAAATTTTCGAAAATCGGAATTTCGACTTTAACTTTGAACTTAATTTATGCAAAAACTTCATGTGCTAGAGCAAAACTTTTTTTTTCAAATGTTCCTCTAACCCTTCTCTATATCTCCAGCAATTTTGGTGAGGATACCATTTTCAGGGGCTTTGCAATAAGCTCACAAAGTTAGGAAGTCGAAAAAATCGACCATCTCTAGTCGGTACACAAAGCACAATGATGAAGGCACAAGCATTAAAAAATGCAGGAAGCAAGATACAGGCTAGAAGCACAATAATCTAGCATTGAAGCCAAGCAAGGACATGGCTTTTATAGGAAGTACATGGGAGGGGCCAAGGGTTCAGGGTTCAATGAGAACTTGGTAACCAGGTGTCTTTGTACAAGGTATCTGACAAAGTACTAAAGCAAACATAGTGGAATAAAATGTATATCTAAAAATGATAACCTGCTCTTCATTGTTCCAACATCCCAAACTAATTTGAGAATACGACATGAGGAGGAGCAAATCCTCCCATGCAACAATTTCTCTCCAAATGGAGACTAGGGGACTTTCAGTGCCCATAAACAATCAAGTTTTTAACAAATATGATTCAAACACATAAAAATAATTTGTATTGCTCCCTCATTTCTAACACATTATAAGAGTTCCATAGCACACAGTCTCATGAATATACTTACAATAGGTATTAAGGTAGGTTAATGGAATTAGGACGTTATACCAATTCATTTCACGTTTGTAGCTTCTTCGGGTGATGCTTAACAGATTTATATTTCAGTGTTGCTGGAAGAATGTAGCTAAAGCCCCCCATACACGCTTAGATTTTCGACCATCGTGCACGTTCACGGTGGTCGATCAGCCGAAACATCTGGTAGAAATCGACATGTCCGTAATTCTAAGGAGGTGCCGGCAGAGAAAGGGTGCACAACCTATTCTAGGCAGGAGTGGTCGCACGTGATGATGTCATCATGCGTGGTCGATCTGCTGGGGGACCAGTAGATATTCTAAATGTGTATGGGGGCTTTACACATTGAGGTCAAAGTGGATTATATGGAGTCACATACGGGCAATGACAAGGAAACCGTGAGGAACAGGGAATCTGTCAGATCTCATGGTGCTTTTGTACAGGATATGCTGGTATTAGACGATTAGTTTAAACAGCACCAGATCCCCATCCTCACTGTCCTTATACAGTGAGGATGGGAATCCAGTGCCGTGTACACTAATCGTCCAATACCAGGATATACTGTACCATTTTTTTATGTTTTTAACTGCCTGTGTAGTGTTTGCTCATGTGGTGATTAAACTGCAGCTGCTAGGTCATATTTTGCCACTAGATGTCACCGTGACAACACAAATTGTGTTTGAAATATGCACATATACAAGTGCTGATTTTTGCAATACAGGTATAGGAGATCATGAAATTTTGCATTTACGAATTCACTGAGAATATTTTTGATATTTTTGTGATATTTTGCCAATACAAATATTTCCTATGTTGCTCATCACTATACATAACACTAGAAGTGCTGATTAATATGGAAGAGCAGGGAAAAGAATAAAAAAGTTACCTGGAAGGTAATCTTGCCCCTCTAGTGATGCTGCAGCACACTCCTGATGCAATGGGACTTGAAAAGGTAGACGTCACCTTCCCAAGTCCCTCTGTGCCTAGCAGTCCATTGGAGGGGTAGAGCGGGGTTGGGACTAGACGAAAATCCCTTCATCTAGCCTATGCTCAGCTCTGCCCCTCCAGTCTATGGTGGAAGTCTATCACAACCACTAAGGAGGAAGAGCGGAATGGAGACAGGAAGAAAGGCAAGAGGCTCCAATGTCCATATTAGAAGATGGCTGGTGCCGGGGACTAGTAATGCTGGACATACATGGGTAGATTCCTGTCAGAGTCAGATTCCTCAGTGGTGAACACGCACAGTTCTGGGTTGTGCTCAAATCTATTGTAAAATCATGGTTCCAATGGTAAAGGACAAAGGCTTATGTGGAGGCGCCCGTTATCCAAAAATGTCTTTATTTGCTTTGTATTCAATACAATCTGGAACAAATGGATGTACCACCATATGTTCCTGATTGTATTAAATACAAAGCAAATAAAGACATTTTAGTATAACGGGCGTATCCACATGAGCCTTTGTCCTTCTGCAGTGGGTCATCTGTTTTACCCTCTCGTATTGCCACATACCGGAAGTCCAGAATTAAGCACTCTAGACCTTCCGGTCACCCACACTGAGTGGAGACAGTGTACAAGTAGTTTTCTCCACACCTCTTCCACCATTGACAGGTCGCTGGTAATATACAGAGCTTAACAGAGGCCTTCATTACACCAGTGACCTAAGAACGAAGTGAATTACCACATCAACATAGCCACCATAGTTTCACAATCCGCTCCTCCATGAGATCATATCAATTTTTAATTGTATTGTATCTCCTCTTTCTCTCTTTTTTCCCACTGAGAATTCTCCCTTTTGGGAGTTTTGCTCCATGGTTCCAATGGTGGCTACGAGCCCACTCTCTATAACATTGCACTATGCAAGGAAACTCATTTTTTTGCAGTGGCGGAGTAAGGACTCGCCGACCCTGCAGGCCTGAAAGGCGCTAATTAATGCATCTCTCCATTTTTACCAGACCACATAATCAAGCAGAGGTTGCCATTTGAAGTTTGACAGAGTATAGGAAGCCCCGGGTTTCAGCTTCGTCCTCCACCTGACCCCCTCCTCCTTGTTCTTCTCCTAGAACCACAGTGCAGACGAAATTCCCAGTTTCCAGAGTGAATGAAGGAGTGAGTAAATGTGTATATGTTTTGTGGGGGATCAGCTCCAAACGGATGCTCTCAAAGCATTAATCCATGCAATTACGAGCTCTGCCCGTGTTTATTTGCACACAAACAGTCCAAAGTCCAAACACAAAATCCCCCTCACAGGGGTTGACATAAGCCAAACAAAAAAAATTCTACAAATGCCAAGCCTCCTGGCTTGGCACTGATCCAACAATGGTACCTTCCTGTAGGAACCTTACTGGCCTGCCTCCTAGCAGCAACCACAGTGGGGCCACACACTCCCTGTGTGCCCTGTGTTTGCTGCACCCAACAGCACTGTCTCCAACTTCCTTGGGGAGCCCTAACACAGCAGCTATTTGGAGTCACACCTGGCTCCAATCACCTGCAACCCAGGTGTTAACTGTTTTGTGGACCCTGGGGGAATAGAGAGACCCACCCGATTCCATCCTCTCTATCCCAGAGTCCGGGAGCCCTTTAAGAAAACAAAACTAAAACAAAACACATCTGGCAACCTAATGGTGCTGGCCAATAATCATTCCCGGACTCCTTCCAGGAACCACCAAACTAATTCATGGTCTAATTTCACAGTGACAGATGACCAGTCTGTCACAGTTTAAAGTGTTGCACAGTTTAAATATTATTAAATTGAGATTTAGATGGCATTACTCCTTTAATATGCTCTACATTCAAAATGTATGGAGTTGTATACTCCTTCACATATGGACATGTATTGTGGACTCGGAGCTTCTCCTAGCTGGTGGCAACACACTGCTGTGATCGAGTGTGCTTGGGTTGTTGTGTTTTTCACTGTTTGAAATAAAACTCAATAAAAAGTTGATAAAAAAAATATATAGCAAAATCGAGCTGTGTATGCCTGTGTCAGGGTCAGGCTAGCCCTGGGGGGAGCGCGGCGCCGTCGGGGTCCCCAGTCTGG
>CM070038.1:6762955-6779196 GCA_036250615.1 Ptychadena robeensis | reverse complement strand
GACCACCGGTGCCCCCTCCTGGGACATCGGCCCATCTCCCATTAGGGGGGCTCTGGGTTGGAGGGACTCCTCCCTCTGTCGTTAGTTCCTACGTTCATTACCCCTGTGGAGGCGTAACAGCCTGGCTTAACAGTATGGATAAAAATAAATGATCACAGATAGGTGAGCATTGTGTATTTGTAATTTTTTTATGATTTTATTTTTACTTTAGTAAAAGTAATTTAAGTAATATATTTAATACTTTTAGTAAAAGGACAACTTTTATCGAAAACAAAAACTGTAACTAACTAATGGCGTGTCTATTACAATGTACACTAACATTTTAACGCATTTCTTTGACAGATGGCCTGGCTGACTATATTACTTTGCATGGGGGAGTCTGACTCAGCTTCCCCAAAAATAAATGGCCAATTAACAGCAATGACAGCCTACAATTCCCCGGAATGCCCTCCTGATAATTTCATCAGATCAATACGAGAGGTAGAGGCTGTCGATTTGTCAAACACATTACTGAACCTGTAAGGATATATGATGTGAAAATAATCCCCGAAGCCCTGGACAGAAATGTAGAATTTTATGTTATGTCACTCCATTCGTGACTAATTAGCGCAGATCCTCTCCACCTCATACTCAATAAGAATGTCAGCTGTAAATCCTACATGATATATCGTATACATTGTCTTTGTATTTTAGAAAGCCCAAAGGACGAGAACAATCCTATATTTTTTATTTGCTATAGGCTACTGTATTTTGATGATTTCTCCTCAGACAAAGCGTCTCTTTTTTTCATTATTTCTCTTTTTGTTTGCTATTTGTTTATAAAACTGGAAATGTTGCTTCTATAAATGGTTTTAATGTGAGATATGTGATATAGAACTCTCCCGTTTACACGTTTTCTCCAGGAGGCCTGCTTCTTATGGTTGGGGGGTTGCTTAAAGCAGACCTACCACCTCACTGGACACTTTACATTATCAGCAGTAGTGATGGCCGAACTTCGGCCGTGTCCGTCCGCAAACGTAAAAAAGTCCGCCGTCCACCCGTTCGCGGACAGATTCAAATTCCCCGCCTCTAGGCAGGGAATTTGAATCTGAAAACCCGGATGTGACGGCACCTGGAACGCATAGTTCCTGGGTGTGCTAACCGCATGTGATGTCACTGACGTCATATCCGGGTTTGCGTACCGGTTTTTCACTGAAAAGTTCTCTACCCGGTCTTCAGTGAAAAGATTCTTCCTGCGGCGGGATCTCGCTGCTTATGATCCCACCGGAGGAAGAATAGAGGGCTCCTTCTCGCTGACGGACAGGGCAGGTAGAACACCCATACTGTCCGCTGGCGAGAAGGAGGGCGAACATGCTTGTTCGCGGCCTTGCGGCCAGTTCGGCCATCACTAATCAGCAGCAGCACTGCTGATAATTAGAGATGGTCAAATTTTTTTTTTCAAAAATTCGACCATTTCGATGGTTTCGAGTTAATTGCAAAGCCCGTGAACATGCTATCATCATCATCAGTTTTTTCACAAATTAAGTTCAAAGTCAAGTAAAAATTTCAAAAATCAGAATTTCGACTTTTAATTTGAACTTAATTTATGCAAAAACTCCATGTGCTAGAGCAAAACTTTTTTTTTTTCAAATGTTCCCCCAGCCCTCTTTTACATCTCCAGAAATTTTGGTGATGATGCCATGTTCAGGGGCTTTGCAAAAATTCGACCATCTCTACTGATAATTAGGCTCACTGCTTGAAATGCTAAAAAAAATTCCTTACAGCAGGAGAAGCGATTTTCAGGCTCTCCCCTCCCACTGTGTGACATACCCGCCGTGTCAGCTTGTAAATCAATCAGGGGACAGGGACAACTGGGAGGAAGTCCATAGTCTCGTGTGAATTGGAATGCAGCTTCACCTGTGCAGAATCTAACGTGATGTAATGGAAGCTCCATCTAGTGGCCGTTTTATAGAATTACAGCCCCATAGTCAGAGTGAAGTATGGGCAGAATTGCTTCTGTCTGCCCATAATAAATATGATTTCCCCAGTAGTAAGGAAGGTGAGTACCTTTTTTTATTCTGTAGCAGTTTTCACAGATGTATAATGCTGACAGGTGAGTATTATGTCAATGTAATGTATGGTTTTTTTTTTAGTAAAGAGCCGCTTTAAGGCATCAATCAATGGAGGGCTCCTTCAAAGTAGCTTAGGGGTCGGCAAACTTTTTGACTTGTAGGCCACATTATGGTTTCATAGATTTAAAAACAAGGGGCCGGACCAAGAGCTTTTAATAGCCAATCTGCCATAGGTGTGCCAATTCCATGCATCGGTGGCATCACTAATGATGGCGGTGATGTGTAATAGGCAACGTTTGACAGGAATCTTTTTAAAATTTCCTGCATTTTTTCATTCAGTCATTGCGAGATGCAGAGGTTCAACGTTCTCCACTACGTTCAGCCCTGCATTGGCGGAATGGCCAAGCAGGTAAATGAATGTGCTCCATCGGGACCTCCCGCCAAGCAATGAGCTTAGTGTAGGGGGTCCCGACTGATGTGGAAACATAGCTTAAGCTTCAGCATTTATACTGGCTGAAATTAAAGTCTTTGGTTGCAAGTTCAGCAAATAATCACATTTTGATTTTGACTTAAGTTGGTCCTGAGTCAGGCTGGTGGTCCACTATATATGTTTTAACAATGAATATACAGTATTTTCCATTTGGCTGTGATGGCAGACGAGGCTGTACACAGATCTGTATAAAAGGTAGCCATACACAAGCAGTTTCCTGACCAATTTTTCGGGTGATCGACCACCATAAGTGTTCCCGCATTTGGCCAAAAATCGAGTGTGTCCACTTGGTTAGATCTAACATAATGATGAGAGGCATAGGCAATATACCTACCTATGACTACCTTTAAAGCACCAAGACATCTGCAGTAGTTTTAAGCCTGTTAAGTACTTACAATATCCATTTTTCTCTGTGTACCTGAACACAAGAGAGATTTGGGTATCCAAGGTGAAAGAAGGGAGAGAAGCTTCAGGACCTTCAAGAAAAAGTCACTGCCAAAATAGCATTACCTTTCAAATTACATAGAGATGCCAAGTTAAGTTCTCCATTTACAAATCAAAATGAAAAGTACTTTAGAAGCTTTTCAAAGATGGACAAGAAGATTTAAGCAACATTTAGGTTCAATTGGGATAGAAATAAACATTGAGATGTTCTGTTGAGTAAAGCAACAAATCAAATTGTACTACTTGTGTCTAAAGAGGTTCTTATTCATTCAGCTCATAGTATTTGTACAGTCAAAGAGACTGGGCTTTATAAAGGTGATCATACACGTGCCGATTTTTCGGCCGTTTTTAGCCCTCCCGACCGATCCGGTCGGGTAGGTCGGTCGGGAGGGATTCAGAACTGTTTTAAAATCGGCTGAAAAGTCGGTCGGGTCCCGACCGCGGATGCGACCGCGGCTGCCGTCATGTACAAGCTGCCGTCTTCCCGAAAAGTCGGGCATCCGGTAGGTCGGTCGGGAGGGCTAAAAACGGCCGAAAAATAGGCACGTGTATGGTCACCTTAAGACTGGACATGTTGCCATTGACTGGGCAAGTTGTATATAGTCATCCCATTGACTCCCATTGACCAAATGGGGCTTTCCAGATGTGGCCAAAATATTTTGGAATGATTATAATTTGTTATTTATTATTATTCGGATTACATTCTAATTCTATAACTCAGCTGTTTTCCCTTATCCGTAACGGTTATGACCTTGTATAGCTTTCATTTTCATACCATTATCAATATTGCAGAGGCACAGATGTAGGAGGGGGTTGTTTCTTTAAAATTACCCAGCCAAACATAGGATCTTCTAGGTTGGTAGATATTTTTATTGAGAAACTGTCAAATGATGTTAAATGTTCAACAGCCAATTATTCTTCCTGTCCATGTTCCAGTTCATGATTTATTATTAAATACAGTCTAGTGGCAGGAGCGTAGCTAGAGATGACTGGGCCCCAAAGCAATTTTTTTTATGGGCCCTGGACCTGCCACTCCAATCCCCCCCCCCTGCCTCCTAGACTCCCTCCCCTGAACCCCTCCTGGACCTGGAGGATGAAGGGGATATGCAGCTCGGGAAGGGGGCAGGATTTTATTGTAGCTGCTTGCCATAGGGTGAAAATAAAGTTTACAGTATAATACAGAAAACAAGCCAAGGGTCAGACACAAAGGACCGGCCAAAAATGTACATAGCAGTGATATATACCTTCCAATCACTATGTATTCTATCAGGGAGGACCCGGATAGCCAGTGATCTAATACCTTCCAATCACTATGTATTCTACAGGTAGGATCCGGCACTACATTAACCGTGATATATCCTTCCAATCACTATGTATTCTAGCAGGGAGGGATGACCCAGCACACATAGCAGTGCTTTATACCTTCCAATCCTATGTATTCTATCGGGAGACCATCAGCACTACATAGAGTGATATAGACCTTCCAATCACTCTGTATGATAGCAGAACGGACCCCCGCACTACATAGTAGTGATATATCTCTTCCATTCAACCTATGTATTCTCTCCGGGAGTGACCCGGCCCTACATAGCATGATATATACCTTCCAAACCCTATATTCTAATCAGGATCTGGGCACAACATGACATGTGACAAATACCTTCCAATCACTATGTTTCTATCAGAAAGGACCCGGCACTACATAGCAGTGATATTCACCTTCCACTCACTCTATTCTATCAGGGAGACCCGGCACTACATAGCAGTGATTATCCCCCTTCCAATCACTATGTAATCTATCAGTGGAGGACCCAGCACTACCTAGCAGTGATATATACCCTTCCAATCACGATGTAAAGAATCTCAGAAAGGACCCGGCAACTGCATGTAGTGATATATTCTTCCCATTCCCTATTATTCTATCAAAAGGACCCGGCACTAACTAGCAGTGATTCTACCTTCCAATCCCTATGTATTCTATTCAGGGAGGTCCCGGCACTACATGACAGTGACATATACCTTCCAATCACTATGTATTTTCTTCAGAAAGGACCCCGGCCACTACAATAGCAGTGATATATACCTTCCAATTCCCTATTATTCTATCGTATGTTCCCGCACTACATGACAGTGACCTATACCTTCCAATCCTATGTATTCTATCATAAAGGACCGGCACTACATACAGTGAATATATACCTTCCCACTCACTAATGTATTCTATCAGGAGAGACCCCGGCACTACATAGCAGTAATATATACCTTACAATCACTATGTATTCTATCATGGAGGACCCGGCACTACATAGCAGTGATATATACCTTCCAATCACTATGTTTTCCTATCAGGAAGGACCGCCCGGCACTACATAGCAGTGATATATACCTTACAATCACTAGTATTCATCAGGGGATTACCCCCGGCACTACATAGCAGTGATATATACCTTCAATCATAATGCTTCTATCATGGAGGACCCGCACTACATAGCATTGATATATACCTTCCATCAACTATGTAAATTCTATCAGGAAGGACCCCGGCACTACAATAGCAGTGATATATACCTTCCAATCACGATTTATGCATCAGGGAGGACCCGGCACTACATAGCAGTGGATATATACTTCCCCCCACCCCCCCCCCCCCCCACCCCCCCCACCCCCCCCCCCCCCCCCAATCACGATGTTTTCTAATCAGTAGGGACCTGGCACTACAGAGTTGTTGGTAATCGAATGGGGGGCTTAAGATATTTGTAGACATATCGATAACGCAAACAAACTGTGATACAGACACTATAATGGGCAGGGTGTGAAAGACAGACTCTATAAGGTACCCATACCGTTGCGATTTTTCGTGGACCGATCGATTTCGATTTTCGACTCCCGATTTTTGCTTTACTGCTAATTTTTAAAGTCGGTCAGAGCACGTTTTTTCAACACCCCGATTTTTCGGCCGATTAGGTCACCGGCCGACAGAGACCGATCTCCGTTGTATCGGAATCTTTTTTAAACGTCTCTTTTAATGTGGCCGACTGACTGAAATTACGGGGTACGATCATTACCGGGGGGAAAAAGCCGGCCGAACCGTGCCATAAAAAGGTGTCAGGAAGCGGGGTGGGGGGGGCCGAGAATGTAATGAATCACTGGGAGAGAACCCACACGGAAGGATCGGTTGAGGAACTACATAATTAATGGGTCAGTGGTGGGTAGCAGGAAATCCCGAACGATCGATGCGCCTGATGAAGCTGTCACCTACCACATCCCTGTAAGTACCCATCAACCCGGTATGCGGTCGGGAATGTGGCTATACAAGTCGCGCGAAAAATCGCAACGGTTCTGGGGTATCACGACACTTACATAATAGACCGTTCAGACATGCTAGGTAAATAGGCACAGATACCACCGGGGTGAAACTAGGCAGGCGTGGGTGTGGAGTAGACAGGGATAATGGTCGGCAGTATACATGGAACAAAAGGCAAGGGGAGGTGATATTAAGATGGTGAGGGGTGGTGGGTGTTGTGCGCTATGGCAATATGCACACCTGTGACTGTCCATGAAAATAAGGTGTGCAGGGAACCGACAGTGCACCACGGCGTCATCTCTAGCGCGGCAGTCCGGGCAAGCTACCTTCTCACGTAATTCAGATTGCATAGTACAAGAGGAAAAAGTGAAAAAAGAAAGGTGTAAAAACAGTTAAGGCACAATGTGTGAAGCTCGCCAAGGCACGGTGGTCTGGCTTGAACTACCCTGTTTGCCGCCGCCTGACTTATGTAGCACACTGCGCTGGGGCGATATGTATTACCGGTCGTAATTAGACCGGTATGTGTGCTTTACACTTAGTGCGTGCACGAGTAGAAATGATAAAGCAGGGACGCACCCGGTGGGCATAATTCTACGTCCAGTGCAAAAAACCAGGAAGTAACCATCACACTGTGTGGTAGTGCAATTAAAAATACCGTGTGACTTCTTAACTTCTTCTCATTGTTTGCACTTGTCTGGTGCAAGTGTGTCCCCACTGCTCCGTAGTTCCCCTGACAAATTGTCTCCCCCCTGGCATCGTTTCCTTCTGTTGTCTCATTTTTTCTGCCGTGTAAAGAAAGTGTGGAGGGGGAGGAGGGAGAGGTGAGTGAGTGGGAGGTTGGATGGTGGAGGGATGGGGGGGTGCGGAACTTGATGGAGGGGAAATTTGATGATATATCTGTGAAATGCCAGCTTGTTTTGATGAAAGAAGGAGGTGTGTTCTTTGCCTTTTCCACATACCTCTTCTTGGTGTAACCCAAGCCCATTTGCAGGGCGCATAGTGGCCCCGTAAACCATGAGTGTCCACGATGATCCCTGGTGCTCTACCCCTGGCCGGTACTAGTGGTCCAATCAACCACCCTCACCCAGGTTGAGGTGGTTGATGCACACTAGCACCCCCCCCTGGCTCACAACTCGGCAACCTGAATGTAGAACACCCACCCCCTCAATTCCACTTGGCCGCCAAACGCTACCTCTCCCCCTCCCCGAGGTCAACATCTGCCACTCAGAATGTTCACAGCTCCCCCCCCCTCAACGACGCCTGAAAGGCTAGAAAACAGGCCTGCGTAAACCCAGTTCTCTGCCTGACATTACTAATGTTGTTTTAGTAAGCAAGAATATGCCCTATTGCTGCTTTAGATGAGCGGAAATAATGCGGCATATGAATATGTGACAGGAGGAAACATCTCGCAAGAAGGCGCCTTCCCGGTATCAACACAAGCTGCATCGACCAGGTGTTTCCAGAGAGAGTGTGCTTAAACTGAAATAATACCTTCACAATGACAAGTCTTGCTTGTTAACTATCTTTTTATGGGTTACGTCCAGCTAATTACAATATTCATTATTTACTTAACAGCTTTAATATAGGTAAACTATGAATACGCACAACCCCTCCTCCGCAACAAGCTCTGGGCTTCGTTGACATGTTTGTTTTGCTGTACACTTAGGTAAATCTTCATGCGCACTGTTCGCGTCGTAACTGATTTGAATAGGTAAGTACGCATTCATGTGGCATTCCAATTGTACCTCACAAATAGTTACGAGTGAGCGCTTGGTGTTCATTACATAGCGGAAATTTTCTTAGACAAGGCTTGGCGGAGTAACCTCTAATTAGAAGGTTCACTTATAGTCTGGCCAGTATGTCCTTTGCTCATTATTGTGTCCTTGGAACATGCCGTGAGAATCAGCACTATGGAAGAATGCGGTTATATGGACTTTAACAAGACTGATGATATTGGTTCAGCGCTAAGTGATGTGACCTGTAATGAATATATACGAGAACTGGTATACTAGCACGCTGATGTACTGTATTTATTGCTGTTTTGATGTTCTGACATCAATTAAGGGATTATTTATAGCACCGCTGGAAATATTACTGTCTTGTTCACTCTATAAGACATAATTTTACTCCTCAAACTGGAGAAGAATCCATTTTTTATAGACTGAATATACAGCATGTCCAAACACCGTAAAGGGGTAGGTAGAAGGGCTACTAACAGCCCAGGGACACATAGACTTCACAAGCCCCCATACATGCCCCATCGTGACGGCTGCCTGGGCAGCACCTGACCCCACCGGCTCTGTGCGGTCACCATCTCCTACATGGCACTGTTATCGGTGGTCCTGTTTCCATCTGGACAGGAGTTTATTCACCATCTTGATCCCTGAGGCTAGATACTCCCACCAAGTACGATACTTACTTTTATCCCATGATCCAAGGGATGCCTGTCCATTCAGTGTCATATAAAGTGAACATCTGAGAGCTCCCCCTGGGGGGGCGGTGCCGGTATTATTCTTCCCGCGGCCCGGCCTGCGTGCCTCAGTGGTTACATATCCATGTGCTTGAAACATCACAGTAAATGTACTAGTATATATAGACTCATCCTAGTATCTCCCTGAGGAGCCCAAGGGCGAAACTCGTGTGGTGATTTGAGCGCTATTTGAACCCTACACTAACTCTGACATCTATTGTTTTGTAAATCTGTCATATCATGCCACCTTGTTTTTAAATACTGATAAAATACTTCCATAGGTTACCCAGTTGTGGGCCTCTCTTTCGATGGAATTATTTACTTAATCATGTCTGATGTATTGATCCCTATATGATTGACATTTTTCATTTATGCGTAATCAAATTGTTTACGGTCCTCTGTAATCAAGACTAGTGATGGCCGACCAAGTGGTACTTGAAAAATCGCCGTCCTCTCCGTTCGCGGACATATTCAAATGCCCCAATCTTTCAACTGAGACCGGGTAGAGAACCCGGTCTATCAGTGAAAATTCCCGGCTCGGACACCTGGATGTGACGTCAGTGACGTCACATCCGGCACCTGGGACGCCTAGTGTTCAGTGAGCACATCTGGGTTTGCGAGCCGGATTTTCATGTAATAGACCGGTTCTCTACCCCTTCTCAGTGAAAGATTCTCCTGCGGCTGGATCTCGCTGCGAATGATCCCACCACAGGAATAATATAGGGCTCCTTCTCGTCGGGTCGCCACGGCGGGTCGAACACCCGTACTGTCCGCCGCGAGAAGGAGGGCCGAACATCTTGTCGCAAGCCGAACTGTCCTCCTTGCGCGTGCAGTCGGCCATCACTAATAAAGACTTTTTATAAACACAACTACGAGGATTGTATGTTGCCCTTTGTGCCCGCAATGCCATTTGTTTAGAATCTCTTCCCAGGTATTCATTACTATGGTTACTGTTATCCATTTGCCCCATACCGGTATAGAGTCCGCAACAAAATTGGCCGCGGATTGTGGTACTCACATAGGTGACAGGATCTGTCGCCCCATGTGATTACCCACGATCCGCTCTCTGTATGGGCCTAAAGTCTATGTGTCCCTGGTTGTCAGTAGCTCCTCTCCTTACCCTCATTCGCCAGGAAAGACATGTCTGCATTAGTTTAAATGGGTGCCGCCCATACTCTGAGCGATGGAGGGCAGCGTGATGATTTTATCATGGCTGCACTCTGGCGATTTCTGTCTCCCCCCACTCCGACTTATGGGGGCCTTTAACAAGACTCACTCCAGGCTGTCGCAGTTTTCCCTCCCTCCCCAGTGGGTTACACATCCATCTCCCCTATCCTAGCACCCACCGCCAATCACATAGGCTAGGGGAGGTACAGTAACTCCATAGCTGGATTCCCAATGAGCACTTGCATTAAGTCCTCAATTCTCTGAACACATTTACCACCAGCTGGGTGAATTGAGTGGGTCTTTAGATAGCATATTTGTGTATTTAAATTGTCATTGCAATAAGAAAATAATGGGCACAGAATCTTCTCCTGTATGTCAATAGCTGCTCATTGGTAAGTTTGTTATGCCAGATTGTAAATGTGTCTCTCCATACGTTTTGTCAGTGGGTTCAGAGAATGCAAATCTGCTTTCTGTATAGACCTTGTCCAATGCCATCTTCTGGTTGTGACAAATATTATCATTTAAATATTTGAGACATTTGTCAGGATGGAGGCACAAAACTGCAGCACACACTAACACCAAGACAGGACTAAGGGATAAACTGTTTAATTAGTGTGGCCCGAACTGTTCACCGGAGAACGTTCGCGGCGAACATCGCATGTTTGGGCGTTCGCCCATTGTTTCCGCGAACATATGATGAGTTTCGTTTCGCCCCCTATCTTTAACATTGCAGAAACTTTACCCCTTGGTCACAGTCAGCAGACATAATCCAGCCAATGAGCACCCCCCACCTCACAGACCCTCACACCCCTAGAACATATCAGTACAGACGCCATTACCATTCTGACTGAAGAGTAGAGAGGTTAGGAAATAGAGCTGCTGCTGCTGCATAGGGGGAACCATTAGCTAGGGCAGTGTTCTGTGTAATCTAAAGTCTTCACGAATATCCCATCCATCCATCCTGGGAATCCATTGATCTCCCATCCATCATCTCCCCCAGTGACCTCCACCCTGACATCACCACCAGTGTCCGCCATACTGCCAATCTCCCAGTGTCCCCTCTACACTGCCATCTCCCCCATTTTTCCTCGCACACTGACATCACCACCAGTGTCCTCCACACTGTCCATCTCCACCCAGTGTCCTCCAACTAAGAACCATCACCACCAGTGTCCCCGCCATACTGACCATCTCCCCCATTGTCCTCCCACACTCTTCCATCTCCACCCGTGTCCTCCATAAAATTAAAATTTCACCTTTTAAGCTGTAGCACGTGGAAAGCAGATCTTCACAGGTTTGTTTCAGGTGGAATTCACACATGCATTTACCAAAACCATGTTTTTTAGTGCTCTCCGCTCCCCTCTATGTTCAATCCCCATTGACATCATTGAGAAGATCCTTGGTGGGTTTATGCGTGAAAAAAATATTTCTGGGAGTTTGCCATGGATCCCCTCTGTCATGTCATTGCCCATGTGTTAGTCCCCCTTGAATAACTTTTCCCACACTATGTGGCCAGAAAGGAGCCCTTTGTTTTTTTACTTTCGCCTGCCCATTGAAGTCTATGGGGTTCGCCGGGTTCATCAAATTCCGGGTTCGCGCCATCACTAGGTTTAATGGGAATTTACATCATACACAATAGGAACTGAAGACCAGGGGGGCAAGAGTTCTGATAGGTCAGATAATCCAGAGTTTAGATTGTCCCGAGGTAAAATGCTCATCAAGCAGGGTGAATGAGGAAAACCTATATTGCCCTCAGGCTAACGAGACAGGTGTCTTCAAACCAGACAATACTTGCAGGAAGCCACCTGCTGGTGACCAGGGAAAGACCTATATTGCCCTCAGGCTAACGAGACAGGTGTCTTCAAACCAGACAATATTTGCAGGAAGCCACCTACTGGTGACCAGGGAAAGACCTATATTGCCCTCAGGCTAACGAGACAGGTGTCTTCAAACCAGACAATACTTGCAGGAAGCCACCTACTGGTGACCAGGGAAAGACCTATATTGCCCGCAGGCTAACGAGACAGGTGTCTTCAAACCAGACAATACTTGCAGGAAGCCACCTGCTGGTGACCAGGGAAATTACACGTGGTAAGCACTAGCACAGTGCCACCAGCAGCCAAGGTACTCACAGATATAATATATTTGATATTGTTATTGATATTGAGTTTCATTGTTTCTTCCTGAACTATGTTGGTAAATTATAGTAAATCTGTAGAGGATGGATGCCCATGTGTGGCTTTAACCAGAGTTAAATGAACAACATACAATTTGAGCTTTGCAGTATATTTGTATTGTAACAGAAGCCATCCCTTTGCCCAGGTTCCTGACTGATAGTGTCATATCTCTCATCATAGTGTCTAACACGGTACGTTGCTTTATTATAGATACTATTTCACGGCGAATCTCCTTGTTAAGATAAATTTTTTTGACCTGGAAATTGCAGAGTTGTCTGATATGACATTTGATAAGGAAGCTCACCGGATAATAGTGTAACTGATGTATAAAAATGATGTATTTCTACGGAACCGCACACTGTCTGACACTGACACATCATCAAGCGACATTTGGGTGAATTAAACACTGAAAGTGTTTATTAGTTATGTTAACTGGGAAAATGAAATCTTGAAATTTAATTAGTTTGAAACAGTTCAGATATCGTAAGGAATATAATAGGTTAGAAAGTCAGAAAAAAAAAGGTGACCAAAATCACCCAATTGGTGTGGACTGAATCAAGGTTGGTATGAATCTAAATATTTCAATCAATCAACAAGACTTGGTGGACCATGTCCAATCCTTCTTTGTAAAATCAACTTTCTCAATTCCAGGACTGCCCAGTAGTGATGGCCGAACTGCCCGCAAGGCGGACAGTTCAGCCACGAACAAGCATGTTCGCCCTCCTTCCCGCCGGCGGACAGTACGGGTGTTCGACCCGCCCTGTCCGCCGGCGTGAAGGAGCCCTCTATTCTTCCTCCGGTGGGATCATACGCAGCGAGATCCCGCCGCAGGAAGAATGTTTCCACTGAAGACCGGGTAGAGAACCCGGTCTTTCAGTGGAAAGCCGGCTCGCACACCCGGATATGACGTCAGTGACGTCACATCCGGTAAGCACACCAGGAACTATGCGTTCCAGGTGCCGGATGTGACGTCACTGACGTCACATCCGGGTTTTCAGATTCTAATTCCCCGCCTAGCAGCGGGGAATTTGAATCTGTCCGCGAACGGGCGGACTTTTTTAAAAGTCCGCTCCGCCCGTCCGCGGACGAACATGGCCGAGGTTCGGCCATCACTACTGCCCAGACACGAAACACGGTATTGACTATAGCCATTGGGCGCTGAATGAGTAGGCCTTCATTTATACCAACCAACTAAGTGGTTGAATGAAATGAAGGGAATATGAATGAAAAGGTACAACAAAGCAGAACCTCAAGTGGCTCTAGCCAACCTAAGCAGGGGGTGGCCAAACCCCAGGGATTTTTAAGGTGCTGAAGTGAATACGATAGACCAAACCGAAACAGATAAACAATATTTATTACAACTACTAAAGGTAGTCTAAATGAGTCAGTCCATGTAAATCATAAAATTTCCATGGGAGAATTCGCAGTAGGGTACTCCTGAGCCAAATCTTTGAAAGGTAGATTGTAGGGCATCTTTATTCCTCATGAGTCAGATCTTTGAAAAGTAGATCAAAGGACCCAGGTCCCCAACCTGCGGCCCCTGAAACCTAACTGTTATATCATAGGGCATAGGAACTCACCTGTCCGCCGATCCCCCACTGACAGGTCCTCGTCCGGAATCTTCTTAGAGTTGGAAGAGAAGGAGAGGCAACAAGCTTATGTGTTATGTAAAAGCCAATCAGCGACCCAGATGGTGCCTAAGCAAGTCTTTCGCCTCTCCTCCTCTAGTGTTGGTGGGGGATCAGCAGACTGGTTAATGCATTACCTGAGAATAGGGGCATAAAACCTTTGATCCAAAGGTTATGTGCCCTATAGATATAATCAAAGGCTTTGATGAAATCTGTGAGGCACATTATGGCATAAAGACGCCCTACGATCTACCTTTCAAAGATCTGGCACAGGACATATTTTTTGGTTTAGGGGAATGAGGATGGGCGCAATGTAATCCGCTGTGATTGCCTGCCCAGGAGGTTACAAAAAGGTCCAGTAACACTATTTACTTTTATTTACACATTTACATATACACATTTACACATTACACATATACATAAAGCATTGTAATTAAGGTTCATTACAATTAATGTAACATCCAATGGGTTCATACATTTTAAACGCTGATGCCAGGAAGAGTACGACTTCTCAGAACAAAATGACCTTGCCAATGTCAGCACCGGAACCGACCGTCTTGACAAGTTAAAGGCTTTCCATAAAACTTTTTCTGTGTCCTATAAATCAATCACTACATAAGAGGACCGGTCATAAATACCGTGCAGAAAGCTGCAGTATCAGAGGTAAAATGACACTTCATTAATTATAATTACTGTGGTTAAAATCATCAACTACTGCAGAAAAAAATTGTAATTAAAATCTCGGTGGGAAGCGATCTAGAGATTTCACCGTGTACAATTTCAAAGAGAAGAGAGTGTGATGTGGTTGCAATTTAGAAGATAAGATCCTTGCACAAATACTTCATTTGAATGTTCCCAGACACTATCTGAACATGGTTTGTTAACGGAAACGCATCACAGAAAGGAAAACGTTCCTTAGAAAAATAGCAGCGGATGAGTTAAACGTTAACATTGAATAAGTTATTTTAAGAAATTGTTTCATGACCCCCCTCCCCCACCCCCTTCACTTCCTATCTTCTCTATCATAGCAACAACTCATTTGCATATAGTGGAAAAGACAGACGAGCTTTAAACATCTCAGACGATGGGAAATAAAAGCTGATTGGTGATATTGTATCTTTCAATAATGCTTGCCATACACATGCCGATAAGCGGCCGATTTTTCACCTGACCGACGGGCGTGCGCGCTCGCGCCGTTGGTCAGCGGAAAAATCGGCCGCTAATCGACATGCGCCCACATGGGGCGACAGATCCCTGTCGCCCCACAGCTCGGCCGGCCAGAGAACGAACATGTCCGATTATCTCTGGCCGAGGCAAGCCAATGGCATTAGCTTCAATGAAGACCGGCCTCTTCATTGAAGCTAATGCCGGCACACTAAGGGTGTCGGCCGACTGAAGGGTCCCCATAATGCACCATGGTGCAAACGTGATGACGTCATCACGTTTGCATTCTGGTGCATATCGGGACTGGTCTGTCTGACCTACTCGGGCTGTGTATGGCAGCCTTAAGTCTTTCTGAATAGTAATGCAATTAGTGATATTGTAACACAAGGTGTGATGGATTGCAACCAGATCAAAGACAGATAGATCAAAGTTGCAGTTGTTTCTCGTAGCAACCAATCAGGTTTCATATGCCTGAACTTCAGGAAAAGAATAAGCCTATGACTTGTGAAGGTAAAAAAAGAACAGACTTAAGGCGTCATCTGCTTAATTCAGTGGTGGTAATTCAGTGGTTCAGTGGTAATTCAGTTAATTCAAGTGCGGCCCTCTGCATCACTAAAGGGCCGCACATAACATCAATCCAGACCCTCCCCACGTCTCAGCAGATGGGGGACCAGATCCTGTCAGGCAGTCAAAAGCCAACAGTATCCACTCCCCACCCCTGGGTGCAGCGATCATATGTAGACTTGGTTTCCCAGATCAACATTGACAGTTTTACTGATGTAGGACCGCCAAAGTTGATTAATAGTTAGGTTTTGGGTGCCGCATGTGGAGGACCAAGGAGGGCCGCCGAACAACACCAAATGTGGCCCCTGGGCCGCAGGTTGGGCACCTAAGGCTTAATTCAATGAAAAGGTTCAGCTTTTTGTCACCATTATCTAATTCCCAGAGACTCAACCTTACTGCAGGGGGTGTTCAAACTTTTTCCAAAGCAGGTACTGAGTAGTGATGAGGGGCATAGGCAATATTCGATATTCGTTAATATGAAATTTGCACGTACGGCCATGCATTGTGGTAATATGGCCATGCATTGGTAATATATTTGAAATGAATGGTCACATGTGGTTTTTATTATTGCATCCCGATTACATTATCCCAATGCATGACCATAAGCTCGCGTGTGTGTCTCTATGTGAATGATACATGTTTCTCTATGATTGGTGTGCATATATGATAAATGTCTCTGTATGATTTGTGTGTATATGATACATGTCTCTGTATAATTGGTATGTGTGTATATATGATGCATGTCTCTGTATGATTGGTGTGTGTGTGTATATGATGCATGT
>CM070038.1:6655235-6671714 GCA_036250615.1 Ptychadena robeensis | reverse complement strand
CCCCCCCCCCACCCTCTTTGTTCTCCTTCCTTTCTCCGCAGGTCAGCCCTGCCCAAGTCATCACTACGAGAGCCTGGGAGATAATAGGCTGATATAATGTTCATCTTCTCTACGGCCAAAGCAAGGCAAAAATCTTATTCCTGATAATATCTGCAATGAAGCAAATGACAATGGTTACAAAGTTATTTCGATGATTTCGCTAATAAATGCCAGGCAATTTCGGCTGTGCTCTTAAAAGATATTAAAAATTAAAATGAAAGAAACAATGGAGGAAAGAGAAAATACATTTTTAAAAGGTGATTAAAGGAAAGTTATTTCCTCGGGTGTAATTTTCCTCTTTAGTATCTCCTGCATTCATCAGAACTTATTGTAAATAAGGAGAAAAAAAAACGATTCCACAAGTGTTGCTTCGATATTCTCCGCCGCTAAGATTATAAATGATATTACTCACTCGGCAGCATTATGCAGGCTCAATGTGTTTGCTATAAATTATTCACAATTTAATTGTTATATCGCTCATTTGTTTCATTCTAGTTTCCTCTAATGCCGAAAAAGGCAAAATAAAGGCTTGATGAGCTAATGCATCCAGTGCAAAATGGACTTCATTAACAGAATTTAGAGGGATCTGGTATTTATAGAGTTTATTCCTGGCCCGCCGCAGGGACTCATAGAAAGATGGCCCCTTAGCTGTAGACAGTGGTTTCCAAACTTTTCTTGCAGGGCCCCCCTTTTCGATTTAGGAACATTATCAAGCCCCCCCCCCCCATTTAAACACAGGTTAAGAATGAGGGCCTGTGCCCCCCTGGAATACCCACCCCCGTTTTGGAACCACTTCCAGTGTCACAAAGATCTTAAAGTGACCCGGTCATTACAAAAAAACTCATTGAGTTAGCAGCTTCTTAAGGAAGTAGATGACTTCAACACAGTGCCCTTCCTAGCCTTTGGGGGGCCTTGATCCAGGCAAAGTGATCCCTGTAGATGAAAGTCTCATACTTGCCTTCCCCCCTTTCTCGCTCCAGCGCGGCCATGTCTGGTCCTCTAGCATGTAAAATGGAGGAGCAAGACTCTCTCCACCAATCAGGATCTTAATCCGGTGATGTCCCACCCCTCCAGCATCACTGGATTTGGATCTGGCTGGCTGCCCGGCACACAGGGATCATGGGAGGTAGACGTCAGAAGTGACGTCTCGCTCCCCAAATCCACTAGCTTCCTGAGCTGGCTGTGGCTGTAGATGGCCGCACGTCACAAAAGCAGACCTGTCAACCCTCCCGTTTTGACGGAGAAAGTCACGTTTTCTATGTGGCGTTCCAGGACAAATCCCGATTTCAAGAAATCCCGGATTTTTCCTGGATTCTTGAAATTGCACTGATCTAGCAGGGAGAGGGCGTTTGACATTATCAGCACAAGCATGGTGGGACATTAGCAGGTAGAGTAATCCCCTCTACCTGCTAGATCAGCCGAGAAGTAAGCTCAGTGATGTCACTTCCGGTAAGGTAGCCATACACGGGTCGATTTCCCACACGATTCCTGGCCGATCGATCACCGGGTGCGTGCACGCGGATCGATCGCCAAGGAATCGCGTGCAGCCCACCTTGCCCGATCGACCCCGCCCGATCGACATGGCCCCCAAATCGGATCGGCCAAGAGAACCAACCTGTTGGTCTTTTCTGATCGATTCAGCACACATCAAGGGGAGTTGCCATTTGTGGAGCGATCGATCGGGCACGGAATCATCCAGGAATCGTTGGCCTAAGGTGGTAGGCACAGACGCCTCTGGCATCGCCAGAATCGATCGGATGGGTGATCGATCGTTCAGGGAATCTACACATGTATGGCTAGCTGTAGGTGGAACGTGAAAGAACCATGATCCGCATACCGGAAGTGATGTCACTGACGTCACTTCCTGTATGTCCCCCATTTTTTTTCTTAACTGCTATGCACAGGAGAGGCTGGGGCATTTTTCTTCTATAACCTCGGATCTCGGTAGATGTCGATAAAAAAAAAACAGCTACCGAGGTGGTAGGTCCGCTTTAACAGCGGTTCAGGCTTTTTTTGGGGGGGAATTATTTTGGGGAAACTGTTTATGGTAATATTATCCTCCAAATTATATTTTTTTCTGTACAAGTTCACTTTAAGCCTCTCCTGCCATCCATTGCCCAGTTACTGCAGTCCAGACTGCGGAACAACTTAAAAATTCTTGTACGATCAGCATGGATAAAAAGCCTGCAACCAATACGTGACCATAAGCTAAAATTTATGGCCACGTAAATTTAGATTAAACATACAGTGAAGAATAACGGGCTACGCTGGTCAACGCTTTCTTTTCTGTCATCAGATTTCTCCCTCTCTCTGTTCTATTCTCCTCGGCATTGACTTTCTCCAGTAACTCCCTTGACTAAGGTTAATTCATTGTATCTGTGATCTTATCCTATAAATACTCTGCCATTTCTCAGCTTGGCTGATGGCCTGGAAAGAAACCACCATCTATCCTGCTTATGACGCTCATTCTTATGAACCATCACACGCTCAGTCGCTGTATTCCTTATGAATTTACTATGGGGAGTGAGACCAAGGACGGACCTGTCTAATCAATAAACTATTTACCGCATCCTCCGGCTTTTGTTTGCCCACATGCCTACCAGGACCACTTTTTATTTGTACTCCAAAGCCAAGATCCCGCCTGATGTGAATGATGAGCAGCACCGAAATGAAAGGTCAAAATGTGAGACGCATCACAGAAACCTCGAGACGGTCCCGGCGCTCTCTCTCCCTGTCCCTTTTCATCATTTCGGCTCTGGTGAGTTATTATCAACCAGAGAAATGGAATTAGGGTGACATAAGTATAATAATGCCGAAAATCACAATTTCCATCTGTGCTGTTCTCTCCCCGCTCCTTGCTTTATCCTTGGCAGCTCTGAACTATCTTTGCGGAATTGCTAATGCCCAGTCCTAATTAGTTTTGCTTTTTGTACCATAATTAGGAGACCGTCATCGGTCAAAAGTACAATTAGGCATATCATAAAAACTGGATTTCAGTGTGTACAAGATGCTGCTTGCAATATGGATTGGCAAAAAGTAGTCTGAAACTTTTCCGGATATTTAATTCCAGTATCTAATTCCCATTTGTTCTGGGTCATCACTAGAGATGGTCAATTTCGACGATTTTGAGTTCATTGCAAAGCCCCTGAACATGGTATCATCACCAAATTGCTAGAGATGTAGAGAAGGGTTGAGAGTATACTACAAAAAAAAGTACCGTATATACTCGAGTATAAGCCGACCCAAGTATAAGCCGAGATATCTAATTTTAACTACAAAAACTGGAAAAACGTATTGACTCGTGTATAAGCAGAGGGTGGGAAATGCAGTCAGATAGTGGAGAAAAATATAGAGAAAGCACCATTGCCCCTAGGAATTAATAAAACAGGATTAATCTTAGTGCCGCACCCTCAATATATTTAAGAGAACACATGCTTATTATTATTACAGGATGGGTTCTGCAAGGCAATTCTTATTTTTAATCATAGGCTATGGAGTTTTGTATCTGTACTAGTAACCGGCCACCAGGTGGCAGTGTGGAGTTTGTTTATATCGATCAGCTGGCTGTTGGAAGGTGGAGCTGACAGGAACTCAGAGAGAAGATGCACCAAAGAGGAAAGCTGCCTGTCTGAAGCATTCAGCATGGAAATTCAACTGAGGGGAGTGGACCCCCTCAGCTGACTCGAGTATAAGCCGAGGGGAGCACTTACTGCCCATTTTTTGGGGCTGAAAAACTCGGCTTATACTTGAGTATATACGGTATGTCTCTTACACCAATAGTTTTTGCATAAATGAAGTTCAAAGTCAAGTCAAATTTTCAAAAATCGGAATTTTGACTTTGACTTTGATTTATGCAAAAACGACATGTGCTAGAGCAAAACTTCTTTCTTTCCAATGTTCCCACAGCCCTTCTCTACATCTCCAGCAATTTTGGTGATGATACCATGTTCAGGGGCTTTGCAATCAGCTCACAAAGTCAGCATGTCAAAAATTCGACCATCTCTAGTCATCACTCGGGGTAACTGAGACATTTGTTTAGGCCAGACAACAAAAAAAGTACAAAGAACCTTAAAGCAGACCTAACGCCACAAATTTATGATAACATGAATGGCGCTAGAAGTGCTGAAAAGAGGGAGGAAGGCATAAAACAATCATCAAAAACTTACCTGTAAAGAGTAATTTAAGAAGATCCCTCGCAGCCACTCCTCTCTCCCTGGCTTGTGCCGTGGTGCAAGCAGAACACAGGGCTGTGATTGTAGGGTAAATCTCTAATCTCGTATTTAGAGTTGGTCGAATTTTATTTAAAAATTCGACCATTTCAAGTTAATTGCAAAGTCCCTGAACATGGTATCATCACCAAACTTGCAGGAGATGTAGAGAAGGGTTGTGGGGAACATTTGAAAGAAAAAGTATGTCTCTAACACAAACAGTTTTCGCACAAATTAAGTTCAAAGTCAAAACAAAATTTAAAAAATCGGAATTTCGACTTTAACTTAAGTTTTTCAAAAACGATTTGTTTTAGAGACATACTTTTTCTTTCAAATGTCCCCACAACCCTTCTCTACATCTCCAGCAAGTTTGGTGAGGATACCATGTTCAGGGGCTTTGCAATCAGCTCACAAATTTAGCAAGTTAAAAAATTCGACCATCTCTACTCGTATTATACGGAAACGTATTTTCCTATTAAAAACGCCCCCAGTGGCCACTGACGATATTGCCCCCTGATTTAACCCCTGGATGCCTGGCAAATAAAGATGGAATTTTTAATTCCAGGGAACAGCCAGTGAGCATATTTTTGGGGGATTGTGGAGCGCTACGCCACCATCATACCAGCTCAGAGGCAGGTCAAATTTTATTTAACATATATATATTTTAGATTTTGAGTAGAGATGATCGAATTTTTCAAATAGCTGATTTGTGCGGCTGATCCGCAAGCTTCTGTGAAGATCATTTGATAGTGGGGAGCTGTGTAGGGATCTAAGAAATGAACTTGACAGACACCAGTGGTAAGGGTATTCTTCCGCCGGCCAGATCAGTCGCGCAGGGCCGGGCCGACACAGAGGCTGAAGAGGCTCCAGCCTCTGGGCGCTGGTCAGGGGGTTAAACTTCTGACGGCTCCATCTCGTCCTGCACTTTCTTCTCAGTATTGCAGTTGACGAGATGGAGCCGTCCAGCTAAGCTCTAAGCTGGCCGATGTCACCCCTCTCCCAGGCCAATTTGCAAATTTGCATATGAATGTCCCGCACCCCCCCCCCCCCCCCCCGCGCCCGGGCGCGGGACATTCATATGCAAATTGGCCTGGGAGAGGGGCGCAATTGGGCAGCTCAGCCTCTGTTGTTGGTGGACCTTGTCCCGGCCCTGCAGTCGCGCAGAGATCTAAAAAAGATCCGGATTTTGGAAACATACCCACACCTCCGCACCTCTGTCAAGTTCATTTCGTCTGTAGAAATCGAGGGACTAGTGATGGCTGAACTGTGGCCAGATCCGTCTGCGAAAGGGCGGATGGGACTTTTAAAGAAGTCCGAAGTTTGCCTCTCCGCGGACAGATTCAAATTCCCTGCCGAGAATTTGATTCATCACTGAACAATAATAATTCCCTAACTTTATGTCAATTAGCTATTCATGCCTAATCTCTGATAATTTAAAGAACTATTTGCTATTTAGGTTTCTCCACCGCAGAAATACCTTGTTGCCATACTTTCTCTGCTTCCCAGGTCTATGGACCTTTTCAATTTGCTGAGGAGAGAATGTCACGGCTGAACCTCTTTAGCTGTACCCCAAATAACTCTTCCTACTCTGATCACTATCTCCATTAACTAACCCTCTCACTCCACCACTCCATCAGCATGGTGTCAAGACCAAAACTGTTTCGTTGTTGTTCAAATCTATGACCATGTTTTTGTGTATAATTAAGTTTCAAAGACCAGAATGTTATAGTCCGAAAAGGATCTGCGATATCCCGAAAGCTGCTTCTCAATGACTTCGTTAGCCAATAACACGGTTCTTTCACTCGCCAACTTGCTGAATCGGGAAACCGAAAGTGCAGGCAGTTACTTACATCTGGTCCCGCAGAATGCATAGTTCCGGGGTTCCGATTGCCGGCAGGGAAATCACTGATGTCACTTCAGTTTCGGAGGCCGCTTTTCACTAGACGACCCCGCGTTCTCTACCCGTGAAGATCTCACGCCCTGATCCCTGCCGGAGGAAGGAATGTGAGCTCTCCTTCGCCGCCTGATGGTTCCGCGTCCGGACTTTCTGGTTCGTTGCCAGATGTGAAGTCACAACTGACGTTAATTCGGGCTTTCTCACTCCAGAAAATCGCTTCTCTACCTGGTCTCTTAGAGAAAGATTCTTCCTCCGTTGGGATCGATATCTGCTAGTGATTCCTGCCAGAGGAAAGAATAAGTGAGCTCCTCTCACCGCGACGGAGCTGGGTCGAACACCGTACTGCACTCGCGGCTAGAGGGAGTGAGATTACAGAAATCCATGATTCGTGGCCGAACGGTCTGCCTTAGCGGGGCAACTCGGCCCTCATAAGAGGGACACAGACACAAGGCTGGAGTTGGCAGTATTGCCTGCAAACAAGCGATGTAAGACTTATTCCAAAGTACGATCTGCCTGTTCACAAACGCCGACATCTGACGTTCGGCCCTCACTATTGGTTAATTCCTATATCTGTGATCAAAACATGGAGGCGACCCATAGGATAGCCATAGGCATAGCCCTAGGCACTATAGACATAGGCATAGACATAGAAAATAGAATAAGATAGGCAATAGACATAGTTGGACAGAGACATAGGCATAGACTAGGCTAGACATAGGCATCGGGCATAGACAAGCATAGAAATAGGAGAATGGACATAGGGATGGACATAGGTATGGACATAGAACATAGGCCATAGCATAGGTATGGACAGTTAGGAATAGGCATCGACATAGGCATAGAAATAGGCATAGGCATAGACATAGGCATGGACATAGGCATTGACAATGGGCCATAGAATAGGCATGGACATAGGCATGGACATAGGTATGGACATAGACAAGGCATAGACATAGGCATAGACCTAGGCATAGGCATTAGGACATAGGCATGGACGCTATGGGAGCATGCATAGACTGGCATAGAATAGGCATGGACATAGGCATTTAAGACATAGGTATGGGACATAGACATAGCATAGACAGTAGGCATAGACAAGGAGCATAGGCATAGACATAGGAATCGGACATAGGCATGACAAGTGTTGGACATAGACATAGCATAGACATAGGTTATGGACATAGACATAGGCATGACATCGCATAGACTAGGCATAGGCCTAGACATCGGCATGGACATAGCAGGGACATAGGCATAGACATACGGCAGGGGACATAGACATAGGCATGGACATAGGCATAAGGAATAGGATAGACATAGCATAGACATTAGACATTATGATAATAGCATAAGCCTAGGCATTCGACTAGGTTGGACATAGAACATAGATATAGGCAATATGACTAGGCAAGACATAGGAATTAGACATAGCGCAGGGACAAGCATTAGACATAGGCATGGAATACATCGCATAGACATAGGCATGGACATAGGGCATCTAGACATAGGCATGGACATAGACATAGGCATATGGACATAAGGCATTAGACAGTAGGCATAGCATAGGCTAGAGACATAGGCATAGACATAGACATAGATGAAACTTGACATGAAGCATAGCGGATAGAATTTGGGTATGGAAATAGACATTAGACCATAGGCATAGAAATTAGGCATGGGAGAATAGGCATAAGCATAGGCATAGATGACTAGGCATTAGGAATATGGCATGATTAGGACATAGACATCGGCAATTAGACATAGGAGTATGCACATAGGCATAGACATAAAAAAGGCGAGCGAAGACGGCATGACCATAGGCATGGACATAGATAGACATAGACATAGCATAGGCATAGACATAGCATGGACATAGGCATAGACATGGCATAGAATTAGACCATAGGATAGCATAGGATAGGCATAGATATAGGTATAGAACATAAAAAATAGACATAGCATAGACAAGACATACACAAGACATAGCCATAGAATGGGCATAGGACATAGGCAGGACCTAAGTGCATGGACATAGGCAAGACATAGGCATAGGATGGCATAGACAGAGGCATGGGCATAGGAAGGCATAGGCATAAGGCCATAGGCATGGGCATAGACATAGGCATGGGCATAGGCATGGGCATAGGCATAGGCATAGGCATAGACATAGGCATGGGCATAGGCATAAACATAGGCATAGACATAGGCATGGACATAGGTATAGGCATAGGCATAGACATAGGCATAGGCATGGGCATAGGCATAGACATAGGCAGACCTTCACATTCTGACAGTCTAGTGTCTTTGGATACCTCTATGTACTTATATTATGCGGCGCAGTGGGAAATACATACACAGCGAACGACTGATACGAAATCCCTGCCTTGGTATGCATTAGGTAAATACACTTCTGACTTTCTGTGCCTGAGACATAGAAAGCCTCAATTACAATGCAAGTAGGAGGTTTCTCCCAGGATGCCTTGCACGGCGGGTTGCAAACAAGTCTCACAAAAGAATACAAAGGATCTATCAAATACTGCCAGCAGGACTGGACGCTGGAGAAACCAGCGAACGTCAAAATAGAAACACACTGACAGGTTGATCGGTATAGTTTGTGGACGGTATCTGGGAGAAAAGTGATGCGGATCTGCGGGCCGCCCCGGGGGCAGCATTAATGTGCTTGGACAGCGCTTAACTAGTTAAGTGAGGCCCGTCACAGAAGCGACGCTTTGATCAGTATCAGGAGGAGCACATTGTTCTGCAGAAATGATTGTGACACAATTAGAACAGCTGGCAGATTGGCCTGCACAGAGCAGAACTCGTTGAGAAGGGGTAATCCATCACTTCATAGCCACGACGCGGTCCCACAGCCCGACATTGGCTTAATTGCTGCGTCTCTGGAATTTTGGGGACTATTATGCACGGCTCTCAAAGTTTAGTCTTTTAGTCATTAAAAATATCGCTGTAATTATCAGTGTCCAAATGTCAGGATGCTTCACCGCTACTTTTTTTACGTTTTAGACTTGCTCAGAAAAGCACGGCCTATTAAAGGAGGAGGAATGCATATATGTGCTTTATAGAAATAGGCAACCTGGAGGCAGGGCCGGCATCAGAAATTTTAGGGCCCCATACTAGGTAATTTCTTGGGGACCCCTACTCACCATAGCTCCCTCCCCGTCTGTCTGAGGGCTCCACAGGATGCTTACCTGCTCTGTAGCCATGGGTGCTAAGACGTCGGCAGCAGGTCTTGAGAGGAGCATCAAGGATGGGGAACCCAGTTTCACAACAGTGGCGTGCATGGCACCCGCCCGGCAGCAGACCCCCCTAGTCCGGACCCCCCTAGGGCCCCTGGGGTACATTGGCCCTTGTACAGGGGATATAATATACAAAATGGTGGATGATATGTCAAGGCCAGGCCTGACGGATGCCTGGCCTTGACATATCATCCACCATTTTGTATATCATATCCCCTGTACAAGGGCCAATGTACCCCAGTCGGTTTGTACACCTCAGATTGAAAACCAATTAAACATAACCTACTGGTTCATAGGTCATTATGGGCAGGCCTGTTTCTAGCATTTCGGGGGCCCTATGCAAAGTAATTGCATGGGGCCTTCTGATGCTGAAATGTTTAGTGGTGGGGAGGGGTGCCATCGCTCAGCTGGCCAAGTTGCTGAGTGGACCGGGGGGGTTGGGTGCTATCTTTTAGCCGCATTGTTGAGTGGGAGGGTGAGCTATCGTTTGGCGGCTGACCGAGTTGTTGCGTGGTGGGTTCTATGCGTGCGTGGGCATCGGGCCCTCAAAGGGGTTCAAGGGCATACTCTCTATAGCGGGAGACGGCCCTGAATATGGGTTTTACTGCAGATATTCCACAAAAACAGAGAGGGGGAGGTATAATGTCTGCCCTCTCTGGGTCTGAGACTGAAATCCAGGGCTTTTAAGGCATGTTGATTAACCATTGATTTTATAAACCAATATAAAGTTTTTATTTTTAAATCATCCATACATAATTTGAATGAATGAATGAATGAAATGAAAGCAGGATCACACTGAGCACATGTGACAGAGTCTGGAGACGCCGTGGAGAACCATCTGCTGCCGGCAACATCCTCCAGCATGACCAGTGTGGCAGTGGGTCAGTAATGTGGGGTGGCATTTTTTTGGGGGGCCACACAGCCCTTCATGTGCTCCCCAGAGGTAGCCTGACTGCCCACCATTAGGTACAGAGATGAGATCCTCAGACCTTTTGTGAGACCATATTCAGGTGCTGTGACCCTGGGTTCCTCCTAACACAAGACAATGCTAGACCTCATGTGGCCGGAGTGTGTCAGCAGTTCCTGCAAGAAAAAGGCATTGACGCTATGGACTGCCCGCCCGTTCCCCAGACCTGAATCACATTGTCATGTCTCGCTCCATCCACCAACGCCTTGTTGCACCACAGACTGTCCAGGAGTTGAGGGATAGTCCAGGTGTGGGAGGAGATCCCTCAGGAGACCATCCGCCAACCTCATCAGGAGCATGCCCAGGCATTGTAGGGAGGTCATACAGGCACGTGGAGGCTGCACACACTACTGACACTCATTGTGACGTGGTTTAAGGACATTACATCAAAGTTGGATCAGTCTGGAGTGTTTTTTCCACTTTAATGTTGAGTATGACCCCAAATTCAGACCTCCATGGGGTGATACCTTTGATTTATGTGATTTTGTTGTCAGAACATTGAGCTATGTAAAGAACAAAGTATTAAATAATCAGGGGTGCACATAACATTTTTAGTGAGCTCTTCAGATGAGTACCAGGAGAT
The DNA here is from genome assembly GCA_036250615.1 of Ptychadena robeensis. Classification (NCBI taxonomy): domain Eukaryota; kingdom Metazoa; phylum Chordata; class Amphibia; order Anura; family Ptychadenidae; genus Ptychadena; species Ptychadena robeensis. The sequence goes on along the minus strand of CM070038.1, from coordinate 6,660,766 downwards.
GGTGTTTGGTAATCACCCCATACGTAGGGTGGTCTTCCTCACTGTCTCTCTCACTGTCCTCTGCATCAGCTTCCTGCATGGTAGATTCTGCTGCAGATGGACCTCCCTGTTCCTGATTAATCCTCCGATTAGCTGTCTCCATCCACAGGTCACCAGCTGGCTTTGGGTCAAATGTAACCCTCACAGTACAACACGTTTGAACCCCCAGATCTCATACCTCAGTAGTACAACCCTGATATTTTTTGGCTAACCCCTGAGACTGCCTGCAGTCCAAAATGTCATCCTTTCATAGTCATATTCCAGCTGTCACACAGTCATTTCCTCTTGTCAGATTTTACCCTTGCATATGCCTACTCTGACTTTCATCCCCCAGATCTCCAACACCCTTAGAAGCCCAATCTTTTTTTTGTATTATTAATTTACATTCCCAATGTCACCCCCCTAACTGCAACCTTTCATAGTTATTCATGTTTCAGTGCGGTTATCCAAGTGACATAAATTGTATACATGTTACATTTAGCTGCGGCCGCCCAGACACGGAGCGCCTCCAAGTTGTTAGTACACATATGAGCTGTGTAACAATAATGCGGGAACGCAGAGCTAGGTTTTGGCCCCTGAGTACCAGAGTACCACTTATGTGCACCCCTGCCTATACAGAGTACCACTTATGTGCACCCCTGCCTATACAGAGTACCACTTATGTGCACCCCTGGTAATGAGAATATTTCATTTATTCAGATCTAGTATCAGCTCTTATCTTTGTGTTCCCTTTATTTTTTGGAGCAGTGTATATACTGCTCAGTGACAGAAGTTATACACAGCTTTCCATACATAAGTTCTCCAGCTTCTCACTATCTCTTCTATCTACAGCGTTACAAAGCATGACCATGCGTAATACATTTACACCAAATAATTATCGCTTATCCACGAGAGTTCCCGCCAACATCAAAACAGCTTTATTCCCCTCAGCGTGGCGCCAACAGCAGGAACCGCCAGCATTTACATTAATCTTTACAATAATATTCATTTAGTGACAAAATCACAGCTTACCTTTGATGAGTCGAGGTGTGTTAGAAGTGTCGGTATTATTTCATATCTGATGACCTCTAAGTTCATTGCCACCTTCAATGTATGCATCTGCGGGTGATTAATTAAAGTGAAAGCCCAATTGAACACATTTTTATCTCTTTATAGCCGAGTATCTCTGCATGTTATGATGTTATGTCATTTATTTGGGCTTGAATGTGCTTAAGGGGGGTTTCCACATCTATCAGGACCCCCTCTGCTAAGCCTATTGCTTGGCGGGAGGTCCCAACGGAGCACATTCACTTACCTGCTCGGCGGATGCTGGGTTCTCACGGCGCCAAGTCGTTACGCCGATGCATGGCTGAACGTAGTGGGGTATATTGAAATTCTGCAGGTAAAGTCTATGTGCCTCGTCAGGATCCCCGCCAAGCAATGCGCTTAGTGGATGGGGTCCCGACGTATGTGGAAACCTGTACGAAAAGCACCATACATTTTATTCATACAATAATTGTACAGCATTAACAATAAAAGCAAAACAGTTCACAATGTTCAATGCTTGTCATTCTCAACGCGTTTCGCGATTTATGTTCACTTCTTCAGGAGATACATTAACAGATATACATTGGAAAAACCACCAAACAACCTATACCCCCAGTTTTCCAATGCATATCTGTCAATGTATCTCCTGAAGAAGTGAATATAAATCGCGAAACGCGTTGAGAATGACAAGCATTGAACATTGTGAACTGTTTTGCTTTTATTGTTAATGCTGTACAATTATTGTATGAATAAAATGTATGGTACTTTTTGTACCGATTGAATGCATGCCGTGAAAATCCCTTGATCTTTTCAGGTAGCCCAGAGAGTTGTTCTGGAGCCACCAGCGTGCAATCCTTTGTTTCTATATAATTTTATTGGCAAACTAAATATTTGTTACGGCTATTTTCACCACCGTGCAACCCTTTGTTTCTATATAATTTTATTGGCAAACTAAATATTTGTTACGGCTATTTTCACCGCTTTTCTTTCATATCTACGGGGTCTCTCTGGAAAATTTCTATTTACTTTGTATGTGGAAACCCCCCTTAGGGTGCTTTTTTTTCAGAGTGCTGTTTTCTGACACTCATTACTTTCCTCTACCTTGGCAGAGCTGAGTAGCAGCCACGCCCATCGTTAGAGATGGTCAAATTTTTTGATTTGCTAAATTTGTGAGCTGATTGCAAAGCCTGAGCAAGGTATCATCACCAAATTTCTGAGGATGTAAAGAAGGGATGTGGAAATATTTTGGGAAAAAAAGTTTTTGCTCTAGCACATGTAGTTTTTGCATAAATTAAGTTAAAAAATAAAGTCGAAATTCAGATTTTCAAAATGTTGACTTGACTTTGAACTTCATTTATGCAAAAACCATTTGTGTTAGAGACATACTTTTTTTGTAATATACCCCCAACAATTCTCTCCAGCAAGTTTGGTGATGAAACCATGTTCAGGGGCTTTGCAATTAACTAGAAATCATCGAAATGGTCGAATTGAAAAAAATTTGACCATCTCTATCCATCATAAGTCTCCTAACACAGTTGTGTTACACATGTATTATAAAATGTGTATGTGTTACATTTCTGTGTATACTAGCCTAGCACACACCTTTAAATCTTTCCGTATGGTTTGTTTTAAGTCAACCATCAACTGTGTAGTACAAGGACTTCCCTGATTGAATACGGATCGATGAGACAGTTTAGAAGATACATATATTTCTTGAAAAACTAAATTTGGACCACAATAAGCTGTAAACTCCAATGGGCTTTATGGAAGAGTAGCCAGAATAAAGGCAATTACTGTTGGTCTGAACCCACTGTGCTATGAATCCTACCTCCCCAAAGGTGTTGTCTAAGTGAACCCACTCACTCTTAACAATACCCCTGAAGGTGGGAATAGACTATGCTGAGGGGAACACCAGGTCACTACCTCTTGAGGAAGGATAGCCACATGAGGCAGATGGTCCAGAGGACCAGGGAATCCCAAATAAGGGTATCTGAGGCACAGGTGTTGTCAGCAGACCGGGTTGTAACCAGGAGCAACCGTGCAGGACCAGGCAAGAGGCAGAGGAGTAGCCAGACAGTCAATGGATCAGGGCAGGTGGCACAGGTACAGGTCAGACAGTGCGGAGTTTGGAAACAGGAGAATCAAGGAAGGCAGACAGGGTTAAACAGGTAGCAGAGTCTTAGAACAAAGGCGTGAATCAGGAACACAGGGGCATCAATGGGAATAAGGAGCCTTAGCAGGACACAGTTTCTTGACACTGAGGCACCTTTAAAAAGGCAAGGGTACATGACTAATCCCCTAAATCCCAGGAAGTGACACATGCTGATCCATCAGGAAGTGCTGCAGAAAACCAACAGCAGACATGCCGTGGCCAGGGCTGAGAGGACACTGTGGAGCAGATCCAAGCACAACAGTAAATCATCACTAAACACAGGGGGGACAGCAGCACATGGCAGCCTCTGTTACAATAACTTAAGATTAAAAACAAGAAGGCCACATGGGAGATTCCCCAAATGTTTGGGCGTAGATGCTCTGGTCAGATGAGACTAAAATTTAACTTTTTGGCCACCAAGGAAAATGCTATGTCTGGCGCAAACCCAACACAACCCATCAACCTAGGACAGTGATGAAACCCAAAACCCAATAATTTACCTCAAAGTGCTGGCATGGCAATATAACCTGCATTACACACACTCACAACTCATATACACACACGCAACATGTAGACGTCCATCTCGGTCAGGACCTTCACACAGCATCAAGGATTAACAGACTCAGGTAAGTAAGTGACCCTTACCTTCTTCACACGGGCCGCGGTCCCCAAAGTTCGGATCAGTTGATGCTGCGTTCAAGTCTCTCTAGGCCCAGGGCCTTTGTCGCCTCGTAGCTATACTCCCTTGGGCCCCAAGTTGGGCGCCAACTGTTGTGGTGGGCAATAAACAGCCCCTTTTGGTTTTAACTAATTGCTTCCAAATTAATCATTAGATATAACCATGCATGGACAACAGTAACGACACAAACTCTCTTGGTGTCAGGATCCAGGTCAGAGGGAGTGACCAGGAAGGCAACACACACTGACAGAGTTGTGGGGGAACAAAAAACAGATTTAATGGAGACTTACAGGCAGGAACAAAACAGGTGCAAAAGTCCAGGGTCCAGGGTTCAGGTTCAGGGACAAGATGCATGAAGCCAGGGACATGACATGAAATCCAGACAAGAAAACAGCAACAATGAAAAACCAGCGTGGTCTGGATGAAGCACACCTAAATAGCCCTAAGCTGACGAGGAAGGTGTGAGCTCCACCCCATGCCCCCATGCCCACCCTCAAGCCCACGCTTGCAGGGAGCCACCTGCTGGTGACTGTGGGACCAACCCATGGATGGGCGATCACAGTGTCACCAGCAAACGGTGACCGGTACAGCCAGGGTCCTAACACTTGGTCTATGAAGGTACTTCTTAATTTAATGTAAACACACATTGACATTTATAAACTATTATTTTGGGCAGTGTTCTAAGGATCATGTGAGCATAGCATCATAAATTCCATAAGCTTCTTATTGGTTATGTCCATGTAAATTATTCTCATCCATCCTTCTGGAATGTCATAATCAGTGATAAAGACTGATAAGCCCATTCTGCCAGCGCCATTTTGTTTCACACATTCCTTTCACGGTGGGAGGGGTGTTGTAGTAGCAGAATTAAGAGACCTTGGCCAGTGAGACTATGGCAGTGTTTTCTCCAGACTCCTTGGAATGTGGCATTGAAGTTTCTGTCCTCGCTATGTATGATATCTGGTCTGAGATATGGTTTTGAGGAGAAATAATAATACGAATTATATACTCATCCAGTATACAACATTTACGGTATATAGTACAGCAACAAAAGTAAACCAGAATTAAAGAATAAAAAATATCCATATATCCGCCATCACAGCCTTAGGAGCACCAGTGCCACATAGAAACATGGCGGTGGCCGCATCATTCCATGGGGAAGTTCTCCAGCAACAGGGACGTGGAAACTAACCTAAGTCAAAACAAAGTTAGATAGTGATAAATAAAGTGTCACACCTATGTCAGGCTGCCTGTGATTTGAGACTGAGTTGGAGGTTCACCTTTCAGCAGGACAATGAGTGACGTGAACCATACTGCTTCAGCATTACAAGAGTTTGAGGGTTTGAGGGTTTAAGGGGAAATATTTAATATTTAACCTTGTCAAAATCCAGACCTCAATCCAATTAAGAATCTGAGACTTAAGACTTGAGACTGGTGAGACTTGAAGATTGCTACTCCTAATTGAAAACCAGCTATAATGAAGGAGCTGGAGCGGTTTTGCCTTCAGGAATAGGCAAAACCCCCAATGTCAAGCTCATAGGGACTAGAGATGGTCGAAGATGGTCAAACTTGCTAACTTTGTGAGCTGATTGCAAAGCCCCTGAACATGATATCATCACCAGAATTGCTGGAGAT
>CM070038.1:6561836-6576778 GCA_036250615.1 Ptychadena robeensis | reverse complement strand
ATTATGGCGGATATTGGCGAAATTACGCGAATTTGAATATTGCCTAGTCGCTCATCACTAGCCGCGACCTATCAAGTTCAATCTTAGCTGTGGGGTAGACCCCATTTAACCTCCCTAGCGCACTACTGAGGTCCAGATTTTTGTACCAAAAGCGCACCATAGACTTCAATGGTAAATATTTTATTTATTTATTTATTTTCTTTATGTTGTAGGCCTGTAACTTCCCAAAATATGTCTGTACAAGGGTCTAATAGACATCCTGAATATAATAATGTTTGACACAAACAATTAGGTAAAAAAAAAAAAAAATTTAAATACATTTAATGAGAAAACACAAAAATCAGGGCACAAAGCTTTGCTGCTGTGTACTAAATCTCGCCCAAATAAAGTCTCTGGTGCCCCACATGTGCCCATTTGCAGTTACCATATTTTTCAGACCCTAAGACGCACTTTTTCACCCCCAAAATTGGCTGCAAAAAGTGCCTGCGTCTTATGGTCCGAAAGTGCAACCCCCGCGGCCACTCGGCCGCTGGTGGTCGCATCTTGGCTGCCCGCCAGCTCCCCCGGCACGGAGATTAGCCGGGGGAGATGGAGGAACTGTCAGTTGAGAGATGCCGGCTGGTGTCGGCTCTCTCAGCTGTACTGTAAAATTGCCTGTCAGCAAAGCTTTGCTGGCATAGGCAATGGAGAGAGAGTGAGAGATGGACTGCCATCTTTCCCTCTCTCAGTGTCAGTGGGAACCGCAATCACTCGGCAGTTCCCACGGACACAATCACAGCTAATCTTCCCAGCTGTTTAGAGCAGAGAGGGAGAAGACTGCAGAATTCTGGCCCCTCCCTCCTCCTCCTCCTCCCGATCAGTGTTCAGTGTGAAGATGTTGAGCTTGAGAGTGTACTGCTGCTAGTGACCCCTGCTGGCTGAATTGAATATTGCCTTCATTGAATTCATTCCATTAACCCAATTGATGTGAAAACTTAATAAATCTTTTTTTTCTGGATTTCCTGCCCTAAAAACTGTGTGCGTCTTATGCTCCGGTGCATCTTATAGTCCGAAAAATGTGGTAACCCTCTCTAACCTGGTGTGATGGATGTGATAAAATCACACCAGGTTAGAGAGGGTTACTGCATATGGACACATCTGGGGCACCAGAGACGTTTTATTTGGGGCGAGATTTAGTACATAGATGCACTTTGAAATCAGTTTTCTACATAGAAAACTGATTTCATGCACTGTACTTTCAAATCTCCTGCCGCCTCCCCGATGTGACATGTCACATCACTCGGAGGGGGGGGGGGGGGGGGGGGGGAAGAGAAGGAGGCATGCTGGCAGCCTTATCACATCGGGGACACCGGGACAGCGCAGAACTGTGAGTATGCGTTCCCGGTGCTGGACGGCACCATCTCGTCCAGTGCTATAGTAGCACTAGCAGTGCTGGACGAGATGCTGCCGTCCTGACCGCTAGGGCAGTTAAATGCACGGGCACAATCACCGCACATCCGCTTGACTTCTGAGTTGCCAACCCGAAACCCATCCGCTTCATTTCTGAGTTACAGGTACGACAGAGGAATTCTCTTCTTCCCAGCCTGTTCATTGCTGCGCGCTCCATGCCTGATATGAGTTTCCTTCGATGAGAAATGATTCCCTATGATGAAAAGCAATTACCTTCCTAATTTTAATCATGCTATAATAAAAACATTATCCTAAGTGCACATGTTCCCAATCCATTGTGGCTCCCTGGTGAGTTCCTGCCCGCCCGCCGAGGTTTGATCTTTTCACTAATACAGATCTCTAGACATGTCATATGTAACGCTGCATTAGAAATGACTTTATTTTTAGCTCTGTGTCTTTTTTTCAGAAGGATCAGTCATTGTGCGATGATTTACCGATGATATATGATGGAGAATTTGTATGTCAGACCTTCTTAACCAGTTGGGCTCCAGTATACATTATATTTTATAAGGGCGAAAAAGTTTATTGAAAGTTTGATTATTCTCCTGCATAGTTTTAAGGTCCCCATAGATGCTGTACATCGTCCCCATAGATGTGTACATCTTCACATGGATCAACCAATCCATGTGGGCAGAATTCTCGAACGCCCAGGAAACCAACATGTCGGTAAATTCCGGGTCGATCCTATTACTTTGGATGGAGACCAGCGTCTTCATTCAAAGTAATAGCCAGCACACAAAGGGTGCCTGGTCGATTCTCGGCATTACCGGCCATGCATCATGATGTCCGGGAGCTGTCGATCTGCCAGGCTGATCCAAATGTGTGTGGGCACCTTTACTCTTCTTATGGTTATGCCCGAAGCCTGTACGGGCGCAGTTTGATCAGTACGGGCGCAGGTTAGGAATCAAATCATTCCTAACCTGTGTTTGAATAGAAACATGTTTCTAAATAGAAAGGGGAGGCACTGCAAGGAAAGTTGGGAACCACTGGTCTAAATGAACCCACTCATTCTTTACAATACCACTGATGGTGGGGATAGACTTTTCCCAGGGGAACATCAGGTCACTACCTCTTGAGGGAGGATAGGCACACAAGGTAGCTGGTCCAGGAGACACGGCAGCAGCCATTACATAGATGCTGCAGGGGTGCACAGCAGCAGCCATTACATAGATGCTGCAGGGGTGCCTGGCAGTCGCCATTACATAGATGCTGCAGGGGTGCACGGCAGTCATCATTAAATAGATGCTGCAGGGGTGCACGGCAGCAGCCATAACATAGATGCTGCAGGGGTGCACGGCAGCAGCCATTACATAGATGCTGCAGGGGTGCACGGCAGTCATCATTGTATAGATGCTGCAGGGATGCCCGGCAGTCGCCATTACATAGATGCTGTGTTTTTAAATTATATCGTTCTACTTTGAAGAAATAGTAAGCAGCCGGTATGTCCTCCCAGTGAGTAAAAATAAGACTTCATACATTGTTGATGGCGTAACCAGTGATCACTATGCCTTCTGCTTAATCTGGAACAAAGGACATGCTGTGAAGATGAAAACGAATATCAATGCCAATATTTTACCGCTTCCGTGACGGGGAGAATCCACCACAGACAGAGGTGAGCGTCGGGGTACTACACTGAGTTACCCAGAGTGAGACATGTTATGCCTGCGGCCATGCCTTTCATCTGTAAGGGAGGTCTCAATATCAGCTCATAGGAAGTCAGGAACAAAAATAGGCATTTCCACGTCTTCTACGTCTGAAGAATCTAACGCCTTCATTCACACCGTTATGTTTTACAGCTACAAGAAATCAACGTAAAAAGCTATACAATGCTAAAGCACCATAGTGAAGTTGTTTTACACCTAACATGTATAAAGCCTGTACATATAGTGAGCCATGTCACATTTCTGTGAATACCTCTTTAATAATTGTATTGTTTTGTAAAGCAGCTGCGGGGAGGGGGGGGGTTCTAAAAGGTTAGGTCATGCTCTTAGGGCTTGTTTCCATTATACGTCGGGACCCCTACGCTAAGCGTATGCGCTTAGCAGAGGTCCCGACGTATCCCATAGACTCAGCCTGCCGGCGGATGGTCTGTTTACACATCCGCCGGTGTAAAGGCTGAACGTACTCGACTACATTCAGCCTTACACCAGCGGATCAGCTCGGCGCAATGAAGAAAGAGTCTCCGCCGAGCAGGTAAGTCTATCTGTTATGTTGGGACCTCCTGCTAAGCGTGTACGCTTAGAGGAGGGGTCCCAACGCAATGGAAACAAAGCCTTACCCCTTTATTTTGAGTTAGTGATCTGCCCAGCAACCAGCTCAGACCCTCCTCTGGGCAGGGTTTATATATAGAGCCATTTCCTTGTTTTGGCTGGTTTTTTGTCACATCTGTTCTAGGAGCTGCATGCTCTGATATTTCTGGGTCCCCTAAGGGTTTGTTTCCACATATGTGGCGACCCTCTCCGCTAAGCATATACACTTAGCGGGGGTCCTGACGTTGCAGATAGACTTACCTGCTCGGCGGAGGATTTGTCTTCAGAGCGCCAAGCCGCTGCACCACTGCATTCACACTGTTATGTTTTACTGCTACAAGAAATCAATGGAAAGAGCCGTACAATTAGTGTTGAGCTCGAATATTCGATTTTCGAATATTTAGCTCGAATATCGCTATTTCGCCATTTCGCGAATATTTGCGAAAATATCACCGGATATTCGACGCGATTGCGATTTTTCACGATTTATTGCGCTTTTATAATCGCGATCCATTGCAATGAATGGGATCGCGATTATATAATCGCAATGCGATTTTTTTAAACGGAAATGACGCATATTCTCCCAGTCGAATATCCGAGCTCCATTGAATTGCATGCATTGCTCATATTTGGTCGCATTGCGCTTTCTCGGATAATCGCAATTTCGAATTTCGCCATTCTCCATTGACTTCAATGTATTGCGCATATGTGGTCGCATTGCGCTTTCTCGGATAATCGCGATTTCGAATTCCGCCATTCTCCATCGACTTGCATGCATTGCGCATATTGGGTCGCAATTGGATTGTTAGATCGCAATTCATGTCGTAAGTGCGGTTATTCGAGATTACGAATATGGAATAGAATATTATGGCGGATATTCGCGAAATTACGCGAATTTGAATATTGCCGAGTCGCTCATCACTATGTACAATGCTAAAGCACCGTAGTGAACTTGTTTTACACCTAACATGTATATAGCCTGTATATATAGTGAGCCATGTCATGCTTCACATTTCTGTGAATACCTCTTTAATAATCGTATCTTTTGGTATAGCAGCTATTGGGAGAGTTCTATATGGTGAGGTCATGCTCTTACAATTTTATTTTATGTTAATGGCTGGCTTTTTTGTCACATCTGTTCTAGGAGCTGTATGCTCTGACCTTTCTGGGTCCCCTAAGTCCACTTAGCAGGGAGACTACACACCCATGACTAATGAGAAGGGTCCCCTTTGGACCAGGGCAGCCTCTTTCTCATCTTGTCCGAGTGGGTGCAGCGGTTTCCTAAAGAAGTGTGCCTGTACTAGGGCTTGAGCGAGCAGAACGTATCTCCACCACTGAGCCTCTATGGATACACTAGCCCAGTGGTTCCCAAACTTGGGGGCTGGCCCCCCTAAGTGGGTGCGAAGGTATTCCAGGGGGCGCGGGCCCTCATTCTTAGGGCTTGTTTCCATTATACATCAGGACCCCCTCCGCTAAGCATATTGGTTGGTGGGGATCCCAACGTAGCACACAGGCATTGCCTGTCTGCGGACGCTCTGTTAACACATCCACCGATGCAGAGGCTCAACATACTCGACTACGTTGAGCCTTACATCAGCGGAGTGGCTTGGCGCAGTGAAGACAGAGCATCCGCCCAGCAGGTAAGTCTATGTACTATATCGGGACCTCCCGCCAAGCAATACACTTAGTGGAGGGGTCCCGACTTATAATGGAAACATAGCCTTAACCCAGGGCAGCCGTCAGAAATCATGAGGCCCCGTACAGCAAAACTTTCTGGGCAACATGACAGGACTTGTTGAGTGGGGGGGGGTTGCTAGCAGAAAAATCTCCCAACATCAGAACACCCCCTCCCGAAGTGGGTTGTTCCCGTAGACAGGTACACAGGGGCAGTCCGGGAAGACAGTGTTGGTATACTGACCAGGCAGCATGCCGGGGCCCCTACGTGCTGACCGTCAGGCCCCCCTAGCTGCCCGGGCCCGGGACGGGAGTCCCCTCTGTCCCCCCCCTGACAGCGGCCCTGCCTTAACCTGTGTTTGAATAGGGAGGGGGGGGCGCCGCTAATGTTACTGAATAGAAAAGGGGGGCCCTGCAAGGAAAGTTTGAGAACCACTGCACTAGCCAATGTGGACGAGCATAAACAATATCTAAAAAAAAAATCATCTTATAAAAGTATCAGAATCAGTCATTTTATGGGGAAAAGAAGCGAGGTTACATGCCAGAGGCCTGTCGGCGGAAACACATTACAATGTTTGGTTATGGAAGCGTACCTCTCCCAAGCAGAGACGACGGGAGTTAAATCTTCATAGGATGGTAAAACGCAGTCATTTGCAAACAGTAAATAAATAAACGATGATATTTAAACATTGTAGCAGTCACAGTGGGTTTAAACTGTGGAAGAAAGCGAGGACAGGAATACATTAATATAATATTGCTGCTGCAGCATATGTTCACCTGTGTTTTGCAGATGCTTAGGCCTGCAAATACGTGGCAATTATCGGTGTATAACACTAGGGAGACGTACTGAGCTTATCATTTTACCTGTGACTGATCGGAGGTCTGCTGGAAATGGAAACAGTTTCCCACCACCTGGGTTCGCGCCGCGTTTCTAAAGACACCGGGTTACATGCAACGCTTAAAGAGACCCCTCTCCTCCAAGAGAAAGAATACAGACTTGAGAATGTATATACCATATTTTTCATACCATAAGACGCATTTTTTCACCCCCAAAATTGGGGGGCAAAAGTGCCTGCGTCTTATGGTACGAATGCACGGAGGTTAGCCAAGGTGCTGGAAGGTGTCCAGCTCTCCCAGCTGTACTCAGAGAAGCATACATGAACTTTCATCTTTCCCTCTCTCCTGTCCGTGGAAACTGGAATCACTCTGCAGCTCCCACGGACACAGGCACAGCAAAATCAGGAGAGCAGAGGAGAGGGAGAAGTCTCTGCAGCTGTTGCCCCCCCCCCCCTCTTCTTGTGCTGAGAGTGTACTGCTGCTAGTGACACCTACTGGCTGAATTGAATATTGCATTCAGTGAATTCATTGCATTAATCCAATTGATGTGAAAACGTATTAAATCTTTTTTTTCCTGGTTTTCCTGCCCTTAAAACTGCTGCGTCTTATGGTCCGGTGCATCTTATAGTCCGAAAAATACTTTTTCTTTTTTAAAGAGAGAGAGACACAGCTCGGCAGAAGCGGTTGGCTTTTAGATCATCTATTTTGAAATAAAGGGGGCAGGACGCCCAAAAGAGGTTGAAGCCAGGAAGGTGCAACATGAGGTGTCCCCTGTTTCTTAACCCAAAATAAGCACCTGCACACTTTCTACAGTCATCTAAACATGAGGACGGGCACTTGGGCCAAAGCTCCACTTTTTTACACAGCGCCATTCCAGAAGCAGGACATGCTCAAAAGTAGTGGAGTTTTGGCCTTAGACTGGGCACTAACTATGTTTTTTTTCCCACCATGCGGTGACCGTGGAAATAACCTTGCAGTACAGATGGCCCCCCTGTATTCCTCTATATGTCCATCTATACTGGAGCGTCATGACCCGCGCAATGGGACGCACTAGAAACACATTATTTTCCCATTGGTAAACAAGGCACAAATGGAAAGCTTAAGAGAGCTAAACTCTCTGAAACAGCGAACGAACAGTTGCCACATCATGGGCAGCCACTATGGACATGTCAATGTGTCCATAACATTACACAAGGTTTCTGGGGCTGCTAAGCATAGACCCAGCCTTAAGGCCCCCATACACGTGTCGGATTCCCACCGGATTCCCACCGGATTCCGGCACGATCGATTCCGGGCGCGTGCACGCGAAACGATCGTGCCGGAATCGCATGCAGCCCACCTTGTCCAATCGATCAGGTCCGATCGTTCAGGGGCCCAGAATCGGATCCGACAGAGAACCAACATGTTGGTCTTTCTGATCCGATTCTGCACAGATCAGGGGGAGTTGCCATTTGTGAGGTGGACAATCGGACACGGAATCGTCCCGAAATCCGTTGGACAAGGTGGTATGCAGTGATGGATACTCTTAATTGGCCGATTGATCACACCTGCGATTCCCGGCAGAATCGCCGGAATCGATTGGATGGGTGATCGACTGGCCATGGAATCCGACACGTGTATGGCTAGCTTTAGTGTATCTAGAAGAATACAGAGCAGAGAAAGGAAAGAGTGCGGCTATGTGTTCAAAAAACATGCATTTGCGAGCACATTTATGTTGCGTCCGAGAAAATACGTGTAGCATTTATGTCAATGCAGAGCACCGCATTCAAAAAGAAGCAAAAGTTTCCGGAGCAAAACGGGTTGACACACATAAGGGGGTAACAATCGATTGTAATCTAAATGATAGGGTGGGCATACACTGTTTTACTTGAATATTAAGGTACCCGTACATTTTTGCCTCACGCTGAAATAGAAGGCATCCCCCGAAAATAAGGCCCCCCGAAGATAGAGTACTGTAACTCTGGACAGGGGGGATCAGAGGGGGCAATCAGAATGACAATCAGAAGGGGTTATTAAAATGGTAATCCCCCCTCTGAGTGTCTCCTGTGCCATTTTGATTCCCCCCTCTGATCCCCCCTTATGTCATTTTGAGTGCCCCCCCCCCACCCTGATACCCCAGAGCCGTATTCTTCTTCATGGAAAAATAAAACATCTCCCGAAAATAAGACGTAGGGCATCTTTGGGAACAAAAATTTATATAAGACACTTTCCTTTTTTCAGGGAAAAACTGTAGTTGTTTTTACTTATCAATACTTGACTCAAATAATTTTACAACAATATCAGGGGGGTTGCACTTTTTATTTCCCCGCTGAGAAGAGAGAAAGAAGTAATGGCAGAGCAGTCAGCATTTCCCTGCTGGCTGCTCCACGATCACTTCTTCCTCTCTGCCAACAGAGAAAGCGCCCAGGAGTCAAAGCTGACACGCACAGCGGAGCGCGCAGCGTTTGTCTCCATGGTGTGTTTGCCCCGTTAACAGCTTCCCTGCTGGAACACCCAGCCAGTCTCAGCCAGTCGCACCTGCTCAGTGGTTGTCCAAATGGTTGGCTAGCATGCCATCCAGACTATGCCATCTATGCTCAGCTGTGGGTGGGTGTGTCCCATAAGAGATATTTTTCCCCCAGGAGACAAAAATACTGCAGTTTAGATGATGTTCTCTTCATTACTCTCCACCAGTTGAGTTTGATGCCACTGTGGGAGAAAGTGGCATTTTCCTGTTGTTGCACAAAGCAGGTGCATGATGAGTCATTGTTATGTGTTTGTAAAGGTCAAGGAACATGCCAGAACGTTCTATTTGATGTAACTGTGGCATGCCATGTGGGCGTGACCAGGCTGGGCAGAGGTATTATATGGCCAAAACTAGGGAGGGTATGTCTTTGTTTGGAGGAGAGTGCAGTGAGTAGAGCTCTGTTGGATCCTGTGGGAGGTAGGTCACGCAGGCTCCAGATACCCTGAGTGTGCAGGGATGTTATTAAAGACACCTACCTTGTCCCCCAGCTGGGGAAAATGGCTACCCTAGTCTGAAGATTGTCACCAGGTTGGAGGGAGGCTAAGACAAAGATTTGCGTAACCAGCAGCAGCTGTTCCCAGATGGCTGGCATGGATGGTGAAGTTGTACTGTGTGTCATCAATAAATGGGTACCGTATCTTACACCAATAATCATTGGACCTTTATTGAGATGTGAGCAAGGACCTGCAAAGGAACCACCACCCCCGTTACTGAAATGGGTGTGTTGGCAGAAATGCTCTAGGCTTAGCTGCTCCCTCAGATGGAAGGAGAGTGTGTAACGTCGGGCAGTGTGAGTGGGTGCACTACCACGACCAGGTTCTTTGGATGCTCAATGCTTTATGGCTTCACACAATAAACGACTGTCCACTCATCCACATAGGGAATATTTACAATGTTTACTAGCAGGGCAGATTATATACAGGCATTTTCCATCACCCAATGGTAGGGATGGGGCATACAGCTTAGGGTATATAGTTGCAAACACATGCCTAATCAGCCTGCTGGTAGTGGACCAAGGTAGCCACAGCTCTCGCCCAAGATGTGGTCAGTCCAGAAGAGGAGGCTTGATCCAGACGATAAGCCCCAACTCTGCTCCGGTGATGCACATCAATCCACACAGGATGCAGGAAACAACAGAATGGCCC
Source organism: Ptychadena robeensis (assembly GCA_036250615.1). Classification (NCBI taxonomy): domain Eukaryota; kingdom Metazoa; phylum Chordata; class Amphibia; order Anura; family Ptychadenidae; genus Ptychadena; species Ptychadena robeensis. Next base: position 6,566,918 of record CM070038.1, on the reverse strand, counting down.
AGAATATTATGTGACTTACTCTTTTATAGACTAAGGCCCAGGAGTGGCCAGTATAATTAGCTGGGAAGATCAGATTAGATATTGGGAGAGCTGGGAGGGCTTTGGCTCAACCTCAAGTGACTCAGCAGCAGGTGCTTGACACATTTGCAAATTTTTCAGACAATAACAAAATTTTTACAGACATTAACCATGTCATGGCCAGACCTATGTATTTACACTTTAAGTGTAAATACACAAGTGTATGCAGTGATGGAAGACCCAGCGGAGAGTCTGCAGTGACCCAGAGGGTGAGATCACAGGGTCTCGTGTCAGTTGTCAGTAGAGATGGTCGAATTTTTTGACTTGCTTACTTTGTGAGCTGATTGCACAGCCCCTAAACATTGTATCATCGCCAAAATTGCTGGAGATGTAGAGAAGGGTTGTGGGAATATTTGAAAAAATAAGTTTGGCTCTAGCACATGTCGTTTTTGCATAAATTAAGTTCAAAATTAAAGTCGAAATTCAGATTTTCACAATTTTTACTTCACTTTGAACTTAATTTATGCAAAAACTATTTGTGTTAGAGACATACTTTCTTTTTTGGAGTATACCCCCAACCCTTATGTACATCTCCTGCAAGTTTAGTGATGATACCATGTTCAGGGACTTTGCAATTAACTCGAAATCATCGAAATGGTAGAATTTTCTAATAAAAATTCGACCATCTCTAGTTGTCAGACAGATACCCCTAGTGTGGGTGGTGCACGAAGGGGTGGTGTGCTTTCCCTGTGACTGTTGAAAAAAGATGGACCCGTAATGAATCCCAGTATTTCTGCCCGTCCAGGTCAAATGTAATGCAGCTTTTTAAAATTAGTTTTTACTTTTTAATTTTGCCGGCTGCAGAGGATATTTTGGATATTAAACAGATAACTTAATTTCATAGTAAATATTTTTTATTCATAACGATATTAAAAGTGCTTTAGGATATTTTTAAGATTTCAGATGTGTTTTACAACCCACGCGTCGGTTTCTCCGCCTTTTCTAAAGCTCTGTTTTAATAGTCCCTGTTTGGCCTTGCAGAAACAATCATCTTAACGCATTTAAATGGGCGACGAACGCTTAAAATAAACAGAAATTTGGTTTGCCTGAAGTAAATGGGGATCGCAACATCCACAGAAAGAGAAATACTATGGGATAGCAATTGGCAGTCGTTTCAAATTTGTTGTTGCGGCTCAGCGGGAGGCGAGCGCTCCGCGTTTCTGCTACGAAGAGTAAATTGTCTCCGAATGCTCATCTGATGTTGCTGCTCGGCGCACATTTTTCATGTTTGACTGGAGTTCACCTTTAAACCTCTCGGAGAAGACTGCTGTTGTTTTTTTCATCTGTCCCCAGGAAATTGAGAGTGACAGGTTCTGCCTGTGTGCCACCAGCGTTCTATGTAGAGGGCCCAGCCATGTGCCGAGTACTTAACCGCATGCACCTGCTCCTTATCAACGGCCAATCAAGGGAATGTGATAAACCTGCCAGAATTTGGGGCTTTGCCTGGTTTTTCCAAGTAGAGCTCCCCTGTACTGATCCGGTGCTCCGTCTCACTGTGCCAATTCCCATCTGTGTTCTCTGATCTCCGCTGCTTAGATCATATACACCTGCTTTTCTATCCCTGCCTGCCTATCAAACACCTCAGGGAATGCTTTGGATTTGTCTTGTCCAAATAATTAAAATGAAATAAATAGCCTTAGAGGTGGACATGTATAATAAAAATAGAATTTTACATTTTTATACCTCCCTGCTATGTGATATCACTATATATATATATCTTATTTTAAACGTTGTACGTACTGTAAAAATAACTGTCAATGTTGCTGGAGATATGGAGTGCTGCTGGTTTTAGCTCGAGCAGACCAAATGTGAGTAAATAAAGTGAATTCATTGTCAGCCGTTACTCACACATGCTGGTTGGCAGGTGTTACAACGAGCCTGGACTTCTCTTACCATAACCATAACTGTTTATTTGAGGTGTAAAATGCTTGCTGATGCGGTAAGCCAAAGATAGTTTATGATTTAAGCCCCCCATACATGCTGCGAGTTCCTGACGATCTCCCGTCAGATCATCTGCGTGTGATGAGGGGCATCAATGGGCAAAAAAATTGTGCCTGTGCCTGTGCCGGGATCGGGAGCAACCGCCGTCTCTCTGTGAGCCAGCTGCATTTCTACAGAGCTGCAGACTTACAGAGCCTTTCCGGCAGGGGAGGCGTGCCATAGACCTCCATGTTAATGGGGGGGCGTCGCTTTTCTTCCCACACACCACTGGCGTCTAATTTACACCGGTGGTGTGTAGAGGGCCGGGGGGAGAGTCGACAATCACCGTGGAGTACAGTGTACTCCCCCCCGATTGGAGTAGCCCCCCGCAAAAAGCCCTTAACACCCAGAAGGTAAAAAGTATTTATTAATATTATTATTAATAATTTTATTGGAACAAATACATGGGAACTTATTATCATTTTTGAATCATAAATTGTGGAGTGTTCTATTTGAATACCTATGAAATTCCTTCTCCAGTAACAATGGGCTACCAGTAACAGTAACTGGCCACCAGATTGCAGTGTGCAGCTGTTTACATTACATCAGCTGGTGTCGGAAACATGGAGCTTCACAGAGGCTGCCGATGCCTGTGATTCAGCGACCTGAGACAGGGGACATGTGAGTGGACCCTGACTCCCTGACTCGAGTATAAGCCAAGGGGAGCTTATACACCAGTATTCACGTTACTATTATTATATATAAAACAGGTTATAAAAAATAAAACAAAATTACCCAAAGCTATTACAATTTTCTCCAACCGAGCCCTTAGAGATGACAGAATCCAGGTGCCTCACTATATTTCAAGTCGCAGGTACAAAATATCTAATTGTGCGATTAAAGTAATTAACTAGATAACGGTCTGAAAGAACGGACTCATGAGCCACTATATTTGTGGATGATAAGTATAAGGTGCGCTTTCCGCTGGCTGCCACTAATTCCACACGGACTGTCCATCCAATCGGATCCTTTCCCTGAGATGGAAGTGATAAATTGTCCCAAAATAGTTAGAACTTATTTATATCTGCTCCGTGCCCGTGACAGACTTATTCCCAATTTACCAGCTGTCAGAGCTCTTCATTTTAATTAGGTATTAATTAAACATCATTGAAGTGATTAAATGGCCGTAGAATGACATGCGCAGTGATGGCGCCAGTTGTGCAGAGAAAGAATAGCTTTTGTACTGCGACAAGGTTGTGACTCGCCTGTCTATTTCTCGGGGAATGTGTGAAGTGGCCGTTCCTGCAGCTTCTTCATTAGCGTTCACCAGTCTCCTTAGCAATGCGACGTCCATCATTTTCACAACTTTTCTACATAGAGTATATCACTTCATAATGAGAGGGGGGGATCCTTTCATAAGGTCCCAGCTTCAAATTAAAGGTATTATGTGCTGTGGTGTGGGTGCTGAGGTTGTTAACTGGTGTCTGGCGAAAGGTCAGTGTGGTTTATTACCGAGGATGTCCAGCTTCCACTATCTTTAGCTGGCCATATACCTTTAGATTTCTCTGTCAGATATCCTTTAGATCTACCAACAACTATGTAGTGCCGGGTCCTCTGCGATTGAACACAGGTAGACTTGATGGGTTCGAAAGTCCCTCATATCACATGGTTTTGGTAAAACAAAAGGAGATCTTAAGGAAATCTGACAGAGAAATCTAAAGGTGTATGGGGGCCCTTAGCAAAGGCGATTGTTGGGTAAGATTCAAGCCGATTAAAAGCTGGACTCTAGTGTTACCTTCAGACTTGTGCCGTACCTTCCAGTAATTTTTTGGCTTGACAAGGTCAAAATGGTCTACCAACAGCCCCTTCAGATAACCCAAAAGAGTATATAGGTCTTATATTATATTTGGTCTTAGAGGAGTTTCCACAGCATTGCTTGATCCGTCTGGACCCCTACGTTAAGTGTGAGCTGGCAGGACGTTGGGCGCCAACCTGGTCATATGAGTTGTAGATTAGAGGTATAGCTGCCATGTTCCTGACAAACATCCTCCTGCAGAAGGCATTCCTGGGCGTCAGTGGATCGGCAAGCACAGGCGTCCATTGCCGGTCACTTTGGCCATGAAGAACAACATGCTGAAGTGGCTGGAGGTGGAAGCGGAGACGAAGTATTGGATCAGCTGGCCGTACATGACCAAAGATCAGGAATACCAGCACGTGGCCGAGCGCAGGCTGAGAGAGTGGGAGGGGAAGGCCAACAAATGAGCTAACTTTCCCCCACAGATTCCTGAGCAAGCACTTGGATCACCTCAATACCACCAAGAAGTGATGAATGTCTTTCTTGTGGATCCTATGAAATATAGACTCACCAGCCACGTTATCAGGCACACCTTGCTAGTACCTTCAGAACTGCCTTCATCCTGCCTGGCATAGTGGCAAACAACAAGGTCCTGGAAACATTCCTCAGAGACATTGCTCCATAGTGACATGATAGCATCACGCAGTTGCTGAAGATTTGTCGGCTGCACATCCATGATACCAATCTCCCGTTCCACCACATCCCGTAGGTGCTCTATTGGATGAGATCTGGTGACTGTGGAGGCCATGTGAGTACAGTGACCTCATTGTCATGTTCAAGAAACCAGTGTGAGATGATTGGAGCTTCATGGTGCATTATCATGCTGGAACTCGCTATCAGAAGATGGGAACACTGTGGTCATAAAGGGATGGACATGGTTAGCAACAATACTCAGGTAGGTTGTGGCGTTGCAATGATGATCAATTGCTACTAAAGTGTGCCAAGAAAATGTCCCCCACACCATGACACCACCACCACCAGCCTGAACCGCTGATACAAGGCAGGATGGATCCATGCTTTCATGTTGTTGACACCAAATTCTCACCCTGCCATCCTGAAATACTCAGACCAGCCCGTCTGGCACCAACAACCATGCCATGTTCAAAGTCACTTAAATCACCTTTCTTCCCCATTTTGAAGCTCAGTTTGAACTGCAGCGGTTGACCATGTCCAATCACTATGTATTCTATCAGAAAGGACCCGGCATTACATAGCAGTGATATATACCT
>CM070038.1:6551576-6561736 GCA_036250615.1 Ptychadena robeensis | reverse complement strand
ACAGTTGTTGGTAGATCTAATGGAGATTGTATGGATCGATCTTAAGGTATATGGGGGGCTGTAGATCTACCAACAACTATGTAGTATAGGGTCCTCTGCGATTGGCAAACTGTCACAGGATTATGGGAATTAATAGATGTACAAGGGGCATTTTACATATTTGACTAGAATTGTCCTTTAGATGTGATCATTATTTGTGCTGAAGTGTTTTAGTTATTTATATTTTACAAGATGCCAAATGATTAGGCAGATGTCTAAGAGTCACCGTGTGAATTTAATTTATTAACAGCAATATATATAGTGAATGGACCTATGGTGACTGCTGTTGCCTGGAGACCATGCTATGAATCCTCCGCTTCATCCATTTACAGCTATTACTTTACCATGAATTCCCGGGTCCTCGCATTGCTCCTGTATTGTACACGGTGACCTCTCGTTTTAGCTCCTTTGTACCATCCATTGCATACATTCTGTACCTAGTCTTTATCCTTTATGTACCTCTCGTCCCCCCGGAGTTCATTATCTGCTTGATGTTGTCCTGGAGATTCAGTGACATGACCAAGGTCAAGAGGCGCTGACACTCAATCTGAATGCGCCAAGAAAATGGCAGGTGCCTGCTGGTAAAAATAGACGGGATTTATTGATGGAAGGATTTTGTTTGTTTCGTCGCGTCTGGAATTGAGATAAATATTTCTGGTTCAATTATCCCATTAATGATTAACATTCAAAATGTGTAGTGGATTGTAACTTCCGTCAATAGTTTAGACATGGTAACTTTTATTGGTAGGATGCATAAAAATCAATGTTTTACAACATAGAAATGGTATAATTGATACATTATGCCCCCTTGGCGGTACGATTCTTTCTGTAGAACATGATACGAAAAATACAAACTGATTACCATGCTCCCCCCTGCCCTACACATACCTGGAGTCATCACTGATAACATGTAAGGGTCTGGGACGCCTCTCCCTGTAATATAATACAGGCATATGATGAGGATACCTCCCCGGCATCATCACTCACATAAGGGAGATAGGTCCAGCTACAAGCCTGGAGAAGGCCAACACTACAGGTCAGTGCTGGAGAAGGTAAGCTACCCTGAGTGTGGCACAGGGTTGACTATATTGGGGATGAAAATCTACCCTTAACCACACTCATGAATACTATCGGGGTAGTTAAACCCCCTAGCGTTTAAGATAAGCCCAGCTCGTCCAGAGTTTGACCCCCAAAAAAACTCTGGAGGAGCTGGGATTGTCTAAACCTAGATATCCCTGGCCCGCTGGAATTCTTTATCCCCCATGGAGGATAAGAGGGATGCAATCTCATAGTAATCATCACAGTTGAGAACTGGCAAGCTCATGTATTGTATTTGTCAAGTGCCCAGAAACTTTTAGCCATATAGTATTGTAGTGGGAAACTTTCTCAGGAGAGGGGCGCCCATCATTGAAGGGGGAGAGTAGGGTTGGGAAGCTGCAGTTTGTCCTCCCGACACTAGAGGGGGCCCAGCGTAGCGGCCATAAAAACTCTTGGTAATCTGGTAGAGAGGAGGAGGACAGTGTGTAAGTCTTTTCCTTGTCTTCCCGTGATCAGGACTCAGCAGGAAGCAGCGTACGGGTGGCTCCAGAGCAGAACAACACATTTAAGTACAGAGCTGTACCGATTTTCATACAGCTCCAGTGCAACTGAGCCAGGAAAAAGTGGGGTGGATTCCTCCCACCAGCATGGATGGCCTTGTGAGAGTCCAGAAGAGGAAGATCCAGTACGGGTGTACGACCCGCCACGTTCACTGGCGAAAAGAAGATTATAAATCTTCCGCCGACATGATCCGGAGCAGAAAGATCCGGCCAGAGGAACAATCTTTTCACTTTTGATTTTCGGAGCCGATTTCTTTGACAGAGACCTGGTAGAAAAATGTATTCCCCCTTGAACAGGCAGACGTCGGGCTTCACTAGTTTACAGCTTGGTTGTGCACTCGATGCTAGCTACTGGGGATCATACCATGCTCTTTTTATGACGAATTCACTGAATCAACCAAAACATGGATCCCCTGGTCTTCACCTTCTACCGAATCAACATGACTTGTGAAGAATCATAACATTTAGCAATCATGAGTCACGGACTGTTTGGATTCAAAACATTTGTTTTGATTCAAAATGTTTTTGGTGCCCAATCATTCAGTTTTCAAGCCAATATGCTTATTGCCAACCTTCGTTGATTCTTCTTTTGGCTGGATTTTCACTTTAATTATTCAGCTCATTACGGTGGGAGAAAGCAATGCTACCCACAGGCATTGGACTAATTGGGATGTTGTATATTAATCATCAGTCCTGTTTATGACACCATTTAACAACTTTAATCCATGGTCAGATATTAGGATGAGTCCTAGGACTTTCTTCTGCTTGGTTGTAGCAGGTCCAATGTGGACTGGTACAGGTCTTCCTGGTGACCTAGGCACTACCCACCCAAAGCTGAACATCCTCTGAGACCAGTAAAGAGAGTGTAGTGCCACCAGTCTACACTAACAAAAGAGATACCCAATAGTGATGGCCGAACATCGGCCAGGTCAGTTCTCAAACAGGCTGATTGGACTTTTAGAAAAGTCTGACGTCCGCCTGTTCGCGGGAGATTCAAAATCCCCGCCAGTGATGTCACTTCCGGTACCTGGAACCATAGTCCCTTGCTCAGATTACCGGATGTGACGTCACTTCCGGTTTTCAGAGCCGATTTTTCACTAGAAGACCTGGTTCTCTACCCAATCTCTAGTGAAAAGATTCTTCCTCCGGCAGGATCTTACTTCCCAGTGTAAAGTTCAGGGGAAAGGATCACCAGCGCAGCCGGGCGATAAACAAAACGTAGGTTTATTTTCACCAGAAGGAAAACATAAATCAAAACTTGCAGTACACTGGACAACAATTCACTGGTACTTAGTAAGGCTTTGCAGCTCACCACTGTTGCTCAGTCCGCCTGTATTTTCCAAGGCTTGCCTTGCCAGCCCTCCTTGGCTTTCCACAGGAGTTGCAAGGACCCCAGCTGTACCGGTCACCACCTACTGGTGGCACTGTGCTTGCCCTTCCATGGGTTGGTCCCACAGTCACCAGCAGGTGGCTCCCTGTGCGTGTGGGCTGGGTGGAGCACACCTGCCTTGTTAGCTTTAGGGCTATATACTTAATTCAGACATGCTTGCTGAGCATTCAATTTGATTTCATGTCCTATACCAAGCCCTGTCTGAGCCTTGACCCTGGACTGACTCCTGTTTCTATCCCCGTCTGAGTCTGGACCCTGGACACTCCTGAACCCTGGACTTTTCGCTCCTGCTTTTTGTTCCTGTATTGTGAGTCCAATAAACCCTTTTTGTTACCCCATACCTCTGTCTGGATGTCAGTGTGTGCAGCCTGTCTGGTCGCCCCCTTCTCTGAATCCTGACAGGAGTAGTCGTCTCTAGAGGGAGTAGGACTTTACACCTGAGCACTACTCCCACAATCTACACCCTCTCTGAGCAGCTGAGCCTTTTTCAGACAGAGTTCCTGTCTGCCTGACAGTAAGCAGCAAATCCCAGAGTGTATGCCGTGTGGAGTGGGAAGCCACACCCAATTACTTCCCTCCCACTCCAGAGTCCGGAACCATAAAAAAAAAGTGGCAACCCCCGGTAACCCCCGTCTATCCCTGGACTCCTTTTCCAGAATCCACTGAGGACCACAATCCATAATGTGGGGAGACAAATCTGCCATCAAGGACCCATCCCCGGGGTCCTCCACACCAGTTATGTGTTTGCCTTACCGGGTCCTGCCTCTACCCTTGCTAAGGTTTCGTTGGGGTGGCGAGCAGTACCCGCCACGTGGAGCACAGAGGATGGCTGTTGGAGGGTCTCGTGGAATCCCAATCCTGCTGACCGGTGGCCACTTCACTGTGGATATGCCAGTGCTAACCTTACTTTCCCAGAGTGCAGCAACTAAACTATGGGGTGAAGCCTGGGATTAGTGGAGTCACCCTTTATTATTGAGCATTTCATATGTTTCGTGGTTGGAAGTTTTAACTGGCGCTCCCCTGTTGGGTCGCTGGAAATAATGTTTTGGTTGGCAGATGGTGGCTCCTGTTGATTGTTGTACAAGTGCAAAACCTATGCTGCCCCTCACTACTCATTATTTGTTGGGGGTACCATAGTAAATGGACCAGCATGACCCCCCAGCATCTTGTGTTTCCAGCAATGGCCACTTCCATTTTATCCCCATCACAAGTTTCCTTTAATAAGCCATTCAAAATAGAATGAGACCCTTGGCTTCAGCCCAATTGATTTTATTGTCACGCAGACCCAGGTCTGCCACTCAGGTGGCATCAATAGATGTAAAAATCCCCAAAGGAGGTTTTCACGCTAAACAAATGAGATGTCACAAACATACATTTTGAATGAGTTTATCTTGCGTTCTCCCTCCTTCAATGTCATCCCGTCCTTCGAGTCTAACAATGCCGAGACGGTAACATTAATATATTTCCTTCATGTATCCCCGGGTACAAACTATTAAAGTCGAATGCATCTTAAATTAATTACAGCTTTTTAATAAGATTGAGTACTTTGTTAAACCAGCAATCACTGTCCTAAACAATTCCTCACTCTTCAAATATTTGTTTTTGGAGTGACTGTGGAGCATAACAGGATTTACTGTGTTGAACGAGGTAATGAAGTTGTATTCGCAGCTGTAAATCTCAGCCTTATGCTCGCTGAAATGGAAAATTATATCGCATCTTCATGCAGCACCAACAAAAAAGATGGAAAGAGGACCTGTCAACTAAAAGGGAGTGTGGCTACTTAAGGCCCCCATGCACGTCCAGATTTTTCATCCAATCAATTGTTTTGGTTGATTGATTGAAAATCTATGGCAGCCCACATGGTTAGATCAACCTAAAACAATTAAAATTGGGGGGAAAAATTTAATGAAAAATGATTGGACGTGCTGGTAAATTTTAATTGTTTGTATTGAAATTCATTACACTTTCAGTCGATCCCAAAAAAGTTGATCAAATATCTGTTAAGCCCCCCATACACCACATACAATTACCATGCAATTTCTGTACAATCAACTTTTCTTCTACCAAAACCATGTAATATGAGGACCTTTCTTGAGTTAATTGCATGTTAACATGGTATTAACACCAAGCTTGCTGGAGATGTAGAGAAGGGTTGGGGATATAATACAATAAAAGAAAGTATGTCTCCAACACAAATAGTTTTTGCACAAATTAAGTTCAAAGTAAAGTCATCATTTCGAAAATCGGAATTTCGACTTTCTTTTTGAAGTTAATTTATGCAAAAACTCCATGTGTCAGAGCAATACCTTTTTTTTTCAAATGTTCCCACAACCCTTCTCTACATCTCCAGAAATGTTGGTGATGATATCATGTTCAGGAGCTTTGCAATCAGGTCACAAAGTCAGCAAAAAAATTCGACCAGCTCTGCAAATATAGTCAATACGGTTCAGATACGGGAGAGCTGGCGGGGAGTCAAGTTACGATCAACGGCGTTAAAATGGCTGCAGGTTGCCGCACATTTGGATCATAAGTCGCAGGCACTCCCCCCAATTTTGGGGGAGTCTTATAGTCCGAAAAATACGGTATATTCAAAAAAATACAATTAACGTTCCCTTTAAGTAAAAACAAAGGCAAAGAAAAAATGCAAAACCAATATATTCTATTAAAGCAACCTTTAGCTTATTCCATTAAATATTTATTAGGGCTTCTGAATATGTATTCGATTCTTTCATCTCTGTAGTGGCGAAGCATTCTTTTCAAATTAGCTGCTATGAAGCAAATGAGTCCTGACCCCGTTCTAGATGAAAGTTATCAGAAATAAACCTGGCGTGTAGGTGCCGTTTATATAGAGGAAAAACACACAGATTACCTGCTAATGGAATTCCGGTGGCAAACTCAGACTCTATCATTCGAGATGCTTTCATTAAGAAGTGAAAGGATTTATAGAACGGTCATATGTGTCTTTATGTGTCAATTATGTGTCTTCATATTAGGATGCTGGAAAGTCATTCCTGTTGATTATATTGGGTAAAAGTGAAGCCGCAATTCGAAATAAACAAGCTGCACCCCACCCACGCCTTCTATATCACCTATCTTATCCAAATTCCAAATAGGACTGTAGGAGCCCACCAAAAACTAAGCAGAGACGGCAGATGTAGTGGAACCAGTGGGGAAATGAAGTAGGTGCCAACATCTCTAGGTATACAAACTCAAAAACAAGTATAGGACTGAGTTAAACTCTGATCACTATGTTTCGGGGTGGCTAGTCCCTGAGACTTTAACGGCACATAAATTACAAACAAATATGAAAAATAAAGGGTATAATTTATTGAATAGCAAAGAGACACGTATAATAAGCATAAAAAGTATGTCCAACAAACGGTTACACTGATAAAATCAATTGACGCTTCGTGATCAAGTCCAAGGTAGGTCATATCCAACGCGTTTCGCCCTATTGTGGGCTTCATCAGGGGTGGGTCAAAGGTAAAGTAGTTCCTCTTGAAGCTTATATCTAAAATATGTATCTCTCGTGTCCTGTGGGTTAAAAGAGCGGCCTGGTCCTATAGGTGGGGTCCCATTGCCCCAGTTTCTGTCATATACTGGTCCTAAGGTCAAATATCTTGATCAGATAGTGTGGATCACATAGTCTAATCCTGAAAGCGCATGGGGCCCCCCACTGGGGATCTTGCAGTTGGACTCCGCCTCCTTCACCCTCCCCTGTCTATGGAGGGGTCCGGGTGTATCCCCCCCAGGAGGGAAACGACAGGATCTCACCTTTGGGAGTTTTCCCAGAGTTCCCGGGTCCTAGGTTATGGTCCAGTCAGTAAATGAGATAAGTCCAAAAAGTCCTAGTTCGATGTGTCCACAGTTCAGTAGTCGGTGTCGTTCCAGCCCTCCTTCAAATGTACCAATCCGGGGGGTAGGGGATAGCAGGAGAGCCAGGGAGACGCACACAGGACTCCCCAGCCAGCACGCCTTAAATAAACAAGCTGCACCCCACCCACGCCTTCTATATCACCTATCTTATCCAAATTCCAAATAGGACTGCAGGAGCCCACCATAAACTAAGCAGAGACGGCATCCTACACTAGTAATGGCCACTCTGTAGAATCCTACATTTCTAAGGGACTGGATTTGTAGGGAATAATGCTAATCATGTGTAATGCCGGGCACCACCCCCCTGGAATGTGTGCATCATCAGGGTGAATCCCAGGGTCACTGTCTGGCATTTTCCAGCACCTTCCTCTGTCTGGGACCCTGCAGATTGTTGCACCCAGCAGAGCATTCCATCACCTGTAAGAGGCAGCGTCCCAATGCAGACTCTTGCACAGGTCCCATTACAGTCAATGCATTCACTACCAGATGATGTAAGAGCTGGTACCTTTATCGATGGTCCTTGTCCATCGATATCCAATATATCGATGGATTTGTCCAATATACATTAGGAAAAAACATACATTTTAGTTTTTTGCCTTGAAAGAGTCTAAAGCTAGCCATACATTGTCGGATTCCATGGCCGCTCGATCACCTATCCGATCGATTCCGGCGATCTCAGCGGGAATCGGAGGTCCAATTGATCGGCCAATTAAGTGTGTCCGATCGCTACATACCACCTTGTCCCACGGATTCCTGGACGATTCCGTGTCCGATCGCTTACTTCACAAATGGCAACTCCCCCTGATGTGTGCAGAATCGGATCAGAAAGACCAACATGTTGGTTCTCTGTCTGACCCGATTCTGGGCCCCCGAACGATCGGACGCGAACGATCGGACAAGGTGGGCTTCACGCGATTCCGGGACGATGATGTAAGAGCTGGTACCTTTATCGATGGTCCTTGTCAGGGCCGTTTCTCCCGCTATGCGGAGTATGCTTGGGCATAAGTCCCACAAGAGCCCCATACATAACAACTAGGCCGACTGCTGAACAATAGCATCTGCCCTCCGCACAACAACTCGGCTGGCTGAACGATAGGACCCCCCTCTCAACTTGGCTTGCTGAATGAGAGCCCGCCCCCCCAGCTCAACAATTCAGCAACAAGGGGGGCCCATGCAATAACTTTACATAGGGCCTCGAAATTAAAGAAACGGGCTTGATCCTTGCCGATACAGCATGCAGTTTTGTGCCTCTCAGATGTCTCTGGTCGAGCACCAATCTCCACCCAGTGTCATCTCCTCCAGGGCTAGGGGAACTCCTGAGACAGGGACAAGGAAGATAACTTATAGGGGGTCTCCGGTCCCAGAGACCTGAGTGTCTGTTTCCCATAGGGACCACACTTCAGCTCCCGAGGTTGGGATATGCCAGATATAACATCCTGCATTGCCAATTGTGGTCCAGTAGAACGGTCTATTTGTAAGAAGCTTGGTTGTACGGGATATCGCCGTGTCTGCCATAAGTCTGCATGCAAAAAGATTTAACAGACCCGGGCCTTTGAATTTAAGGAAGATGGTGGGATGAGTGTGATTCCAATATACATTAGGAAAAAACCAACATTTTGCCTTAAAAGAGTCTAAAGCCAGCCATACATTGTCGGATTCCATGGGCGCTCGATCACCTATCCGATCGATTCTGGCGATGTCAGCGGGAATCGGAGGCCCAATTGATCGGCCAATTAAGTGTGTCCGATCGCTACATACCACCTTGTCCCACGGATTCGGCACCGAGAAAGTCCCAGCTGGGCTACACACTCTTGTGTGGCCCTGGCATCGCTGCTCCAACAGCAGTGTCCCCCACCTCATCAGGAAGCGCCTGACTGACTGGTCTCAGCTCTTTGGGAGACACCACCCGAGCAATATCATTAGGGTCCAGCAGGGGATCTGGTGGAGTGGGAAGGCCCAAGCCTATTCCTTCCATCCCATTCTAGAGTCCAGATCATGTAACCAAAACCATAACAAACACTGGGCAGCAACTAGCTGTCGCTCCACCAACACAATCCTGGGACTCATTTCAGGATCAGCATCAGACCTGTCACTGACGGGGATATGGACCACTTACACATGACAGACAAGGACTGTCACAAGGATATAGAAAGATGGTGTTCCCCTTAATGGGACTTTAAGGTGGAATGCATATAGTGTATGAAATAACCAAAAAATCCACCAATGATATCAAACATATGTAGACTCTTTGTTCAATCAACTTTATAAACGATTAAGCATTAGAATCTAATATATACATAGCCACAAAACAATCGAGTATTGGTCAGTAAATCGATTGATCATGTCGTTAAGATATGTAACCCTGATGCAACATGTTTCACCCAAACATAGGCATGGGTACGTATACAAAAGATCTGGGGGATCAAAGAGAACCACCCATCAGACCATGCCTAAAGTGTGAAACATACACAGAAAAAGAAATGGTTCCAAGCAGGACTCCTGTGACGCTATGATAGCGTAAAATTCAAAAAACAGAAACACAGGCAGCCCACTATTAGCGCTTTGCCCTATCTGGGTATTTCAATATTTAGCCTTTAAAGGCCCCCATACACGGGTCGGATTCCGGGCCGGATTCTGGGCGATCGATTCCGGGAGCGTGCACACGAAAACGATCGTTGCGGAATCGTTGTGCAGCCCACCTTGTCGATCGATCAGGTCCGACGTTCGGGGGCCCAGAATCGGAGTCCGACAAGAGACCACACATGTTGGTCTTTTTGATCGATTCGCACACATCAGGGGGGAGTTGCCATTTGGAGGTGGACAATCGGGACACGGAATCGTCCCGGAATCCCTTGGACAAGGTGGTATGCAGCGATCGGATTCTCCTAATTGGCCGACGACACACCTGCGATTCCTGCCAGAAACGCCGGAATCGATCGGATAGGTGATTCGAGCGGCCATGGAAATCCGACTGTGTTATGGCTGGCTTAAGACATGTTTTTCTGGGTATTTAAAAGGCCCCATACATGTGGCGGTTACCAGCGGATTCCGGGACGATTTTGATTTCCGGGGCGCGTGCACGCTATAACGATCGTTCTCCGGGAATCGCAGGGCAGCCCACTTGTCCGATCGATTCACATCCGATCGTTGGGGCCCAGATAGGATCCGACAGGAAACCACATGTGTCTTTTGATCCAATTCTGCCCATCAGGGGGAATTGCCCATTTGTGAGTAAGCGATCGGACCGGAATCGTTCC
>CM070038.1:6482304-6493589 GCA_036250615.1 Ptychadena robeensis | reverse complement strand
TCTATGTTTTTATGAATGATACTAGAAGTGCCAATAATAGGGAGGAATGCAGTAAAAAAAAACTCAGAAACGTTCCTGTAATGACCATTTTAACAAGATTACCACACAGCTCTCCTCACTTCCTGGGTCGCTGAAGGCAACACATGAAACTGGGGATGCAATATCGCAGGTAGCCACTGGGGGGCGTTCAGTGATCTTCTATGGGAATTTTCAAAGCAGATCACTGAGAATTTAAAGCTTCCTGTGACGTCCTGCCCGATTTCTGCCTACAATGAACCAGGAAGTGAGAAGAGCTGCCAGATTATCTTCTTAAATTGCTCATTACAGGTAAGTTTTTGGGGTTTTTTCACTGCATTTCTCCCTATAATTGAAAACATAGATTCCTGGTAGTAGGTCTGCTTTAACTTTTTCCCACTTTATGTTCATTTCTTTAGGAAAGCGCGCTACATATGAATACTGTTTATTTCCACTTTAGATTGCATGCAACCATGATTTACCTTGGATTTATTATATTTATATATATAATTGGTCTGAAGACCTTTGTTTTGTTATCACTGTAAAGCTAGCCATACACCTGTAGGATTCCATGGCCAATTGATCACTCCCCCGATCGATTCCGGCGATTCTGCTGGGAATCGCAGGTGTGATCAATCGGCCAATTAAGAGAATCCATCGCTGCATACCACCTTGTCCAACGGATTCCGGGACGATTCCGTGTCCGATTGTCCACCTCACAAATGGCAACTCCCCCTGATCTGTGCAGAATCGGATCAGAAAGACCAACATGTTGGTTCTCTGTCGGATCCGATTCTGAGCCCCTGAACGATCGGACCTGATCGATTGGACAAGGTGGGCTGCATGCGTGCACGCGCCCGGAATCAATCGTGCCGGAATCCGGTGGGAATCCGACACGTGTATGGGGAC
The DNA here is from genome assembly GCA_036250615.1 of Ptychadena robeensis. Lineage (NCBI taxonomy): Eukaryota > Metazoa > Chordata > Amphibia > Anura > Ptychadenidae > Ptychadena > Ptychadena robeensis. The sequence goes on along the minus strand of CM070038.1, from coordinate 6,492,665 downwards.
CTTTACCCAGCTGCATCTCCCATGAGTATGTTTTCCCTCCCGTCCTTGAGAGTATGCAGGCATATTGTCTGTCGGAGAGGTAGAGGTTACCGTACTTTTCAGAGCACCATTCAAAAGGCTCTTAGAGAGTGCAGACTAGGACGTTCTAAATATCCTAATAAATAGGAATCAATAGAACCGCAAGGAGCGCAAGTACAAAGTTGCTACCTAAGGTATTGGAGTTTGGTGAGAAACCCATCAAAGCGCAATTAGCTGTTAAATCACTTTCATGCTGATCTGCATAAACTGCAACAGTAACAATAAATCAGGATTATATTAAAGTCTTCGCTTTTTAGTACCAGTGATGTGCTTAAAAAGTGAATAATTACCTTTATTTATGGCCGGTTCCCTCGCTTTTCCCCTTGCTGAGATCATGATCTAGTCTCATGTTCCAGCTAAACAGACAACCTCTATGTAATGCTTAATTTTCCTATCGTAGTTATCTGTGTTCTGCAGGAGCAGACCATAGGCTTGTGTGCTCGGGTTTAGAGCTGAACTTCAGTATAAGAAAAGTTACCTGAATAATGATTACCGTATTTTTTGACATATAAGACGCACTTTTTCACCCCCAAAATTGGGGGCAAAAAAGTGCCTGCGTCTTATACACCGAATGCACGAGCGGCCGCCGGTGGTCACACCTTGGCTTCCCGCCAGTTCTCCCGGCATGGAGGGGAGCTGGAGAAGCTGTCAGTTCAGATGGGAGAGCCGATGTCCGGCTCTCCCATCTGAACTGTGTAATTGTCTATGCCAGCCCTGAACTGCCATGGTCAATGAAGACAGAGCTAGATGAACTGGCATCAACAGCTCTCCTGTCCGTGGGAACAGCAATCAGCTGCCCCACGGACACAGAATCAGTGACATTGGCAGAGGAGAGAGAGAACGCAGAACACAGCCCAGCCCAGCCCTCCCCCCTCCTCCTCAGATCAGTGGAGGAAGGCCAACTTTGTGCAGTGCACGACTAATACTTGCCCTATGGACAGATTCCCCCACCTGAGCTGTAGATCTCCGCAGCTCCTCCAGAGTCACCATGGGCCTGGTGACTGCATTTCTGATCAGCGCTCTCCTTGTTCGGCCTGTTAGTTTAGGTGGACGGCCTTGTCTTGGTAGGTTTACAGTTGTGCCATACTCCTTCCATTTCTGAATGATCGATTGAACAGTGCTCCGTGGGATGTTCAAGGCTTTGGAAATCTTTTTGTAGCCTAAGCCTGCTTTACATTTCTCAATAACTTTATCCCTGACCTGTCTGGTGTGTTCTTTGGACTTCATGGTGTTGTTGCTCCCAATATTCCCTTAGTCAACTGAGGCTGTCACAGAGCAGCTGTATTTGTAATGACATTAGATTACACACAGGTGCACTCTATTTAGTCATTAGCACTCATCAGGCAATGTCTATGGGGAACTGACTGCACTCAGACCAAAGGGGGCTGAATAATTACGCACACCCCACTTTGCAGTTATTTATTTGTAAAAAATGTTTGGAATCATGTCTGATTTTCCTTCTACTTTTCACGTGTCACCACTTTGTATTGGTCTTTCACGTGGAATTCCAATAAAATTGATTCATGTTTGTGGCTGTAATGTGACAAAATGTGGAAAAGTTCATACAAATACTTTTGCAAGCCACTGTTTGTATCATGCCTTTTTAAATATAATATGTAACTATACTGTTCTGCTCAGTTAAAGGCGTTAAGCCAGCCCCTTTCTGAGCTTATAAATATTAGTTCATCAGAACATTCTGGGCTTTTCTGATGTGGCTTCTCTGATGACTTCAGCTTCCCTCAGTTGTGTCTCCAGATCAGAATCCCTGGGTGAGGTGATCTCCACTGACCTATAGTGTGACAACCTGACTGGACTGCCTGTTGTGCTTCATCCCGGAAAGAGCCTATAGCACCCCTGTCCACATATTCCAGCAAGTCTGAACCCCATCTCTACCCTCAGGAGTTGGTGCCTGTATCTAAATATTCACTAATAAACTGTACATAGCCCTTACCAGCTGCGTGGACTTGGGTTTGTTCGGCGTGTGAGCCGTTCTTGGTGACTGAACAAAGGACATCCATCCGAAAGGACCTGGTTGTGTAAGTAGCGTGCTAAACTGCACCTGCACGACACTACAGCGGTAACATGCCTTATTCACTTGAGAAGAAAAAACGCCTCTGATGCGTTTCAGACATGGTACCTTGTGGTACTGTACTGCAGTGCGGCTAGTGTAAATGAGCCCTCAATGTGACCTGTAACCTGCACAGTTCAAGCAAACACATTACTAACATTTAAACATTAGTTCAAGGGTGTGCACAGTTATGCAACCAGCCTATTGCATGTTGTGATTTTTTATTGCCCCAATCCTAACAAATTTGTTTTTCAATTGAAAAATGGGGAAACATTTAAAAATAATTTATTGTAGTTACCGTATTTTTTGGACCATAAGACGCACTCCCCCCCCCCCCCCCCAAAATTGGGGACAAAAAGTGTCTGCGTCTTATGGCTGAATGCGCGACCCCCGCAGCGGTCGCACCTTGGCTTCCCGCCAGCTCACCAGGCACAGAGATTACCGGGGGAGCTGAAGGAGCTGTCAGATGTGAGATGCCGGCTGGTGTCCGGCTCTCCCATCTCTATTGTGTAATTGACTATGCCAGCAAAGCTCAGAGCCCCAGTGAAGAGAGAGATATAGATGAAGGGCCATCTATGCCTCTCCCATGGCAGAGTAGAGCAGAGGAGAGGGAGAAGCTGTTAGCCCCCCTTCCTCCTGCCGATCAGTGTGGAGTATGACCCTGTGCTGAGAGTGTACTGCTGCTAGTGACATCTACTGGCTGAATTGAATATTGCATTAATTGAATTCATTGCACTAACCCAATTTATGTGAAAACGTATTCAATCTTTTTTTCTGCTTTTAAAACTGGGTGCATCTTATGTTCCGAAAAAAAAAACGGTATATCACAAAAAAAAACCACTGGCATCTTAACAGTGTCTGTGCATGTTTTATATCCACTGCACCTGTCCAAGCTTTGCCCAATCACAATCCTTTCCATTAAAGCACCGCAGTATCCCAAAAAAATGGTCGGCTAAAAAACACATGTAGTTGCCGAGCGTAATACAGCAATCAGTGTGGACCTGACCTCAAGCAAATTTAAAAAGATCAAGGGAGTACATAGCTAAAGCCCCAGGCTGAAAGCCAAGAGAAATCAAATACATAGACTCCAAATTGACTTTAAAGGAGAACATTATGTAGTTGAATAACTGACAGCATCGCTGTTCTTCAACAGCCGGCCAGGCTAATAGTAAACCTTTGCTGAATATGGAGATGGGATATGAAGGTTGCCATTGCTGGGGTCTACAAAGGACCTACAAGGTTATTCAGACCCAACAGACAGTGAACATAATCCTATATCAATAAGACTGGAATTAATAGAAGGACTTACCTCTGAGCTGACATATGGTTGGGGGGGGGGGGGGCACTCCTAAAAAAAAACCTTTACCTGCAGCTCCCCTAACCTTCAATTTCTTGCCCACTTATGACACCAACACACCCCCCCCCCATGCCATAAATCCCACCAGGATGTGAAGACTTGGGATGCCTGTTGGATAGTACAGTCACAGGCACAGGCACCCTATGTCCTCAGGGTCACTGAGGATGTTGGGGTTATCAGGGTTATCACCTGCAGTTCCCCTAACCTTCAATTTCTTGCCCACTTTTGACACCAACACAACCCTCCCGAACCACCATGTCATCAATCACACCGTGGATGTGAAGACTTGGGATGCCTGTTGGATAGTGCAGTCATAGGCATGGGCATCTACTACATCCTCAGGGTCACTGAGGATGTTGGGGTTATCAGGGCTGCCTGTGTTTGTACCTGTATTATGTGACAGGCATAGACGTCCCAGGAAGTCCCCAAACAGAAACAATTATTGTGTTAAACAGACCTTGTTCAGCAGGTTGAATAGATCAATGAGTTGACCAAGCTCTTGGCATTTTTTATGGTCAGGTAGAGAGGACAAGTCCCCAAAATCCCCAGAGCTTGGCCACCTTATTGGCCTATTCAACCTGCTGAACAAGGTCTGTTTAATATAGTTTTGTTATAGGGGGGATTGTGGTCGATTTAGCTGTTTGCACTATACCACTTGATCACGTTACTATCTATTATCTTTGTTAGACACAATTATTGGATTGCCTGGAGCAGCTAAGCTCGGTTTGGGTTTACTGCTTTTTGCTGTAAAAACTTACCTCTACCAGGGTAGGCTACTAGGGTGGTAAATTCAGGAGTCCTGTACAATTATTTTCTTCTTTCCTGTCTGCTATAAGTTCATTAAATGCAGTACCACAAGTGGTCACTAGATGGCTAGATTGCTTTCCATGCTGAAAACCCATCTCCGGAGGTTTGTGAAGGGAGCATGATTAAGTCAGCTAAGCTACATCTTCCTTCTTTCTACACCCAGTAGAAGAGAACCTGCCTCTGCCACTACTACATTTTCTCATGGGACTTGGGACAATTTGGCTTTTACGATTATAGTATAAGGACAGATCATCCATATACGAATATATTATAACCTTGCCTTAACAACAGGTAAAGCTATACCGCCCCTTTATGTAAAATGTATTTTCTGGAAATAGCCAGTTGTTTACATTAATATGTAGCTGATGATCAGATTATACTCACAGAAGTGGCTCCCCACCATTTTTTTCACTTTCTGCAGGACTTCTATGGAGCTTCTATGGTGATATATCACACAGGTATGGCCATGCATTACGATGATAATAATAATCGCAATGCGATAATAAAAATATGCAACCATTCATTTTGTCATTCAATCACAATGCGGTTATTATTGTCGCAGTGCATGGCCATACGCCATTAGAACATTAGTTTACTATGTCACCAGTTCAACTTTACTGATACTGAGGAATCCAAACTATTACCTCTGGGGGTCAGTCCCAATCCCGTCACATCCCAGCCGGGCATTACACATATATCTTGCTGCTTTTATATAATTATTCAGTTCAATAAACTAAAAAATGTGATGCTAATGTGTCTTGAGAAAGCGCTGTGATCTCTTATAAAGTCTGTTTTATAAACCTGAGGGGAAGCAGTTATGATACAGCAGCTGTCACTCCTTCCCTTAGTTATTATTACTTCTTGTCAGATCTCTTCCGTCTGTGGAAACAAGGAGCTGTGTTTGTTACACCACCTTTGACTCACATAGTCAGGACTACGGTGTCATGTCTGGATTTTTTGGATCTCCTCAAATGTCGCCTTCTGCTCTGTATGTTTGATGATTTCCGAATGGTAACAGTTGCTGTTTTCGCTGACATCTCAGTAGAGTGGAAATATGGTGAACACATTTTTTGAGGAAGTCACATTCTTACTTTTAGAAGCATTCTCTGCTGTTTTTACTGTGTTATGTATTGTAAAGGTTCAGGAAAGAACCGATGATGAGAGCAAGCTTATGCTTAAACCAGTGGTTTCCAAACTTTCCTTGCAGGGTCCCCTTTTTCTATTTAGGATCATTATTGAGCCCCTTCTCCCTATTCAAACACAGGTTAAGAATGAGGACCTGCGCCCCTCTGGAATACCTTCCCACCCCCCTAGTTTGGGAACCACTGGCTTAACCCAACATTTATTTTGAATTGAGGCCCAACAGGGTCTCGGCTGTGACAACTAAAAATTGGTTGAATTAAAACAAAATTTGACCAATTTAACCATTTGAACATAGTATCATCACCAAACTTGCTGGAGATGTAGAGAAGGGTTGGGGGTATACTGTAAAAAAAAGTATGTCTCTAACACAAATAGTTTTTGCATACATTAAGTTCAAAGTCAAGACAAAATTTAGAAAATCGGAATTTCGACTTTTCGATTTCGATTTTAAAAATCAAAATCAATTTATGCAAAAAATACATGTGCTAGAGCAAAACTTTTTTTTTCAAATGTCTCGCCACCCCTCCTGTACGTCTCTAGCCATTTTGGTGATGATACCATGTTCAGGGGTTTTGCAATCAGCTCACAAACTCAGCTAGTTGAAAAATTAGACCATCTCTAGTGACAATTATTATTATTATTATCATTTATTTATATAGCGCCAACATATTATGCAGCGCTGACAATGTAAATTGGAACAATAACTGGGGAAATAGGGCCAATAGCGGATGGTACTTGTGGGTTCTTGGAACAGTCTAGCAGGTGCACAACACAAGCAATATGCCCTCTGGCAATCTGATATGCTCCATGCAGTCGGGATGGCTCATCACCCCACTGGGAACCTGGCACTGGTGGGTGGAGGAAGAAACAGGATCTCTTTGTAACTGGGGCTTGGATAGTTTGTACATGCTATTACGCACCACGGCTGACCGCACGCCAGCCTAGACTATGATGGGTAGTGAGTCTCGGAGTTGACAACTCGCCTAGTTATTCCTACTCCATCAGACTCTTCCCCACTGAGCAGCTTGCTGGGGTAGAACCCTCCTTTATATCTCCTTGGAGCCCAGGGGCATCATGGTCCAGGAATGTAGGGCTGGTCCCCACTTGTGATCAATCACCTGCAATTTTAATCATAATGAGGCAATCGCGCCCATGCATTTGAATGGGCTCTACCCCACAGCTGCGCCCCTAATCGTACCTATGAATGGACGCAATTTCTAAAATCATTGAGACTCGATTTTTGAACGTGCCCCTATTGATTCTCTATGGGTGCGATCAGGGGCAATTGAGCGCGGTCATAATCGTGGCCGAAAATGCGCTTGATCGCGCCAGATCGCTCCTGATCGCCAGAAAAATCAGAAAAGGAATGACAGGACAACCCTAAAGTGTTGACATAGCCCAGTGGTTCCCAAACTTTCCTTGCAGGGCCCCTCTTTTTCTATTTAGGAACATTTTTGAGCCCCCCCCCCCCTCTCATTCAAACACACGTTCAGAATGAGAGCCCGCGCCCCCCTGGAACACTTTCACGCACCCCAGTTTGGGAACCAGTGACATTGCTTAAGGCTATGGGAGAGATGTGCAGCATTCCCCTCCGCCATTCCAATGTGTCAGAAAGAAGCCGGTGAGGTGATCTGTCCATTGACGGCAAGTGCTCACTGGGGCATCTTGTGGCTGAAGATGGTATTGCAGGGGGACTTTTTTCCAATTAAGAAATTTGATTACTTCAAATAGCTATACAAACAACGTCACTTTACCATGTTTTCGCAATACACTGGCGGGGGAGGATGGCACTAGTGACCTCCATGTTAAGGGGACAATTCTCACATCACCCGCATCACCAACACTACAGGTGAAACACCAAGTAGGTTTAACAGCATATGAGTATATTTTTTTACGATTATAGAGTGCTAAGCACAGCGTTCCGGCTTAGAGGTCAAGCTTTCAGTTTATATAAATGTTTTTTTTTGAGTAAACATTCAATTAGATTAAATTTTTTACTTAACTTTCAACTAAATTTAATGTGTTCATGGACTTTACAATTGACTCACAAAGTCAACATTTTAAAAATACATTCGACCATCTCTAATAAACACTGACTTCTGGGCTCTACAGGAATAGTAGAACATAAGGTTTCCACTGCATCAAAATCCCTCCATTTGACGTACGTCAAATGAAATGATGTTGGTGTAGCCCATTATAATGAATGAGGCTGTATCCACATGCGCTGGTCTGCTACGTTGTGCTCCATTGCGTTAAAATCAACCTAGAGCACATCGGAGATAGTGTTGAGCGGCATGTGGTATATTCGAGTTTGCGCAATTATGCGAATATATTCAGAAATTCGTAAAATAGATTCGCCTGTATTCTATTGCCTTACATCACGCATAGCTGTGCGCAATTATTGGCAAAGATTCGCGAACCAGCTTTACAGCTTCTCTTCTTCATTCTGTATACTTATGGTTGCGTTGACAGAGGGACCTTGAGTGACTTAACAAGGCAGTGGAAACCTAGCCTAACACATTGTTTTATTTGGTGTCACATGTTTATTGGATACCTGGCACTGTAGGAGCAAAGCCCGAAGCTGGACAAGCCACACCGGTTCCTGGTTCTGTTCTGGCCCCGCTTGTTCCAGTATATTAGGATCCGAGTATCTCAAACGTTCCGCCAGCTGAAAATATAAAACACAGGAGAGCTGTAAAAGACAAGTAATACGTCTACATGAACATGACATTTATTTGGTCATATCTGGTGTGTTAAAGCTCATGTTATTTTATTAGACCCAGTACTCTGACAACGCTACACACATGACGAGAAACGCTTCCATACCCGGCCCCAGGGACCTGTAATCTCGTTTTTTATGATCAGTGACATTATCGGGTTGTGTTGCTGTTTTTTTTTTATCTTACTCACTGTGGTTTCTGAAAAGTGTCCTCTCACCTACAGTAAAACACATATAACGCTGCTGGAAGCCTTAGACCACGTGCCCAATTTGACAGCCGATCGGCATTGGGTCGGCAGAGAATCGGGTGCGCCCACTGGTCCTATTGACTAAGAATCTGGCGCATGTCGGATTGCACAGTGCCAGTAAATTCAGAGCCATTAGTTCGCATGGGGACGGTAGTCCCCATCTGAAGTAATGGCCGGCACGTAAAGGGTGCCCAGCCGATTCTCGCCTAGTCTCAGCCCAGCTTAAGAGATTTCAGAGTAACCTATGTGCCAGCAATACCCGTTTCTTTAGTTGATGATACCTCATATTAACCTCCTTAGTGTTCATAACGAGCCCATCTCGTCCAGAGTTTGTGTGAAGAACAAACTCTGGATGAGCTGGGCTCCCATGAAAGCCGCATATCCCCGGAAAGCTACGGCGATGCTGCTTCCAGCCGGGGTTCTGCAGCTTCACTGATCGTGTCACGGTGACGCGGAAGGGGGCGAGGGTGAGCAGTGACATAGACCTCCATGTTAATGGAGGGGCTTCTGCTTTCCAGCCCTGCCAGCTTGTGTCATGAATGACACTGGCTGTGTGGAGAGGGGAGGGGGGAGGGAGGAAATGGCAGGCAGTGTACCTCGTACACTGCTGCCATTGCCTGTACCACACTAGGCGGTGCGCTAGGGAGGTTAAGGCAAAAATAATTTTTCCATTGACTTACGGGTAGGACACGCCCTTTTCTGATTGTCTTGACAATGTTCCCTACCCTTTAGTATTCGAATTGTTAAACAAACCCCATTGTGGTTGATGTATCTGGTGCATGTTGACCCACCAGAATCTCTAACAACAGGTTTGAATCTATGCATCTACCAGTGCACAGAGCTGAATGCAATGTGCGCATGAGGAACACATAAAGGAAAACACACCCCAGGGACCAGGGGAAATCATTTCCTATTTTTAAGTGAAAATGCTGGTTCTTCAGCTGGAAGCGTTAAACACATTTTACTGCAGGCCATTTGAGAAGAGAAGTCATTAATGATTAATGTTTATTCCCAGAAGTTTTATGTCAACAGGGAAACGGACGAATTTCTGCTTAAAATGTGCAGACAGCTTCCTTCTGAAAGAATGTTTAGCTTTAAAGGCGCTGGGCTTTCTTATATATTTGGAGAAGAGCAGATGGCCTGTTTTCTGCACTTAACTCCCATTGACAGCAATAGAAATAAAGAAGAGGGGAAAGTGCCGTATCAGCGTATTCCGCTTGTACAGTATAAGGGCTATAATCTCCAGAGCCAGATTGCCGCTGCTTGGATATCTGAGGATGTCTGAGTCACCTTGATTAACTCTGATATCAGCACTGAAGATCCCAGGCTGGAGGAGAGGAGGGCATGGGCGATGCATTCGCAGTAATGAAGGGCCAGGGATGTCAGGCCGTAATCCAGGAGCCGAGCCGCATACAGGAATTTATACACCTGGAAGATGAGAGACAGCGGCATTAAGTATCATTGTCTGACAATGGCGCTTCACTCGCTTTCAGTTATCATATAATGGACTTCAATAAGGCAATACAAACCGCTATGTTCATGAATCAAGTTAAGGTGGCCATACAGGGTTCCATATTTTTTAGTCAATCGAAAGAAAATCAGAAACTGAACAACTTCGATCAAAAGCTATCGATATCGGACAAAAAAAATTTTGGACGGTGAAAATTTTTATTGATCATGAAACATCGAATGTATATTGCATGTGTCATAATGTCATTCGATTGTTTTTTGTTTGATCTGAAAAATTTGCCTTAGGCTATGTTTCCACTTATGCGATCAGCCGCGGCATGAACGCCATGTTAATTGCTGATGTGATCGGGCGCGATTGACTAGATGATTTTTACACACAATTTTACACACACCAATCATACAAAAACATTCATCATTCACATAGAGACACACACTACAATCATACAGAGACATCAATCATTCACATAGAGA
>CM070038.1:6468005-6480431 GCA_036250615.1 Ptychadena robeensis | reverse complement strand
ATGTTGTGGGATTCCTCCCTTATCGAAGTCCATAGTGATTGGAATCTATCTAGCACTGCTATGGAAGTGCCTGGGTCCTCCCTGATCGAATCATAGTTATTGGAAGGTATATATCCTGCTATTTTGCTGGGGTCCCCTACCTGGATAGAATACATGTGATGGAAGGTCTATCTCACTGCTATTGTGTGCTGGGCTCCTCCCTGATAGATACATGCAATTGGAAGGTATATCTCAATTGTTATAGTGCTGGGTCCCCTCCCTATATATAATACATGTGATTGGAGTGTCGATATCACTGCTAGGTAGTGCGGGGTCCTCCCCTGATAGATACTAGTAATTGAATTTTCTTATCACCTGCTATGTAGTCTGGGTCCGCCCTTATAGAATACATAGTGATTGTAAGGTGTATATCACTGCTATTGTGCCGGTCCTCCTGTGAATACATATTATTGGAATGATTAAATAGTCCCATATTACATGGTTTTGGTAGAACCAAATTTGATTGTACAGAATTGTATGGAAAGTTGTAAGGGTGTTTGGGGGCCTTTAATCAAATAGCCGGTTTGTTAATACACGAGTGGGGCGTCCACGGACATTTTCAAAGTGGAACAAAGGTTTTTTTTTTTGATTAGTGAGGGTGAACAGCCAACATGTGTTAGTGCTGCCGTATATGAGGCACATATAATACACTTCACCCAATAACCGCATAGTTCGCATATTTCACGCTATAGGGCATTTTCAAATAATGTGTGTTCAGCGAAGGTTTACCAAAATCTCACGTATGTAACAAGTGTGGCCTTAAAGCGGCAACCAACCCCCTGTTAGGGGATCACTCTGCAGTATTCCGATAACTGCAAGAGTCCCTTATCTTTTTCAGAGATCCTGGTCTATTAGAGACAGAACCCCCCTGTGTTCCATTCTCACCTAGGGCACACGTAACAGCTGGGATTCTCTCATAATCCACTCTGGGCGCAGTCCGCTTAACGAAACACACTACAAAATAGACACATTCCTTACCTTCAGCAGTCAGATCCTGGAAAACCTACGCACAAAAACAAATAAAACATACTTACCTCCTTCACATTTTCACAACTGATGGTGGGCACCATCTAAGCTGGCCAATACACCTTCAAGTTCTCGTCAGATTTCCTTCAATCAGATCAGACTACCAACAACCCTGTTAATAGTATCCTCCCTGATAGAATACTAGTAAGCTTGGAAGGTATATATCACGCTTGTAGTGCTGGTTCTCTCTGATAGAAGTACATAGTGTTGGAATGGTATATTCCCTCTAATGTTTGCCGTGTTCCTCCTGATAAATAACATAGTGGATTGAAGGTTATATCACTACTAGTCGTTCCTGGTCCTCCCTGATAGAATTACATAGTGTTGGAAGGTAATATATCACTGCTATGTAGTGCCGGGTCCTCCGCTGTGAATAAAAGAATACATATTGCATTGGAAAGGTATATAGCACTGCTTTCCTGTAGTGCTTGGTCCTCCCTGATAGAATACATATTGATTGGAAATATATATCACGCTATGTAGTGCCGGGTCCTCCCTATAGAATACAAGTGATTAGGAGGATATATATCACTGCTATGTAGTGTAGGGGCCCTCCGGGCTGATCGAATACTAGTGATTTGGAGCTATATATCACTGCTATGCCGTGCCCGGGTCCCCTGTATAATCATAGTGATGGAAAGGTATATAGCCACTGCTATGTAGTGCTGGGTCCTCCTTATGAATCATAGTGATTGGAAGATATATCTCACTGCTATGTAGTGCCGGTCCTCCCTAATATAATACCTAGTGTTTGGAAGGTGTAGAAAGGTCCTCACCTTACGTGGTTTTTGGTAAACAAAATCTGATCTGAGGAATCTGACAGAGAATCTGAATGTGTTGCAGCTTTAAAGCGGACCTACCAATTTTTTGCATTGGGCTGGGTGCTATCAATGTAAATGTTTGCGTGTGCACGTGGTCATCAGCCCCTCTGCGCCGCCCCGCATATACTACATAAAGGTGGGAGATCAGCCCTGGTCATACCACTGCGTCATCTCCCAGGTGCCTGGTAGGCATTTTTATGCTAATTTCAGGAACAAGCGAGAGGATAAAGAGCATATTTTCATTCAGGTTACAAAGGCCAGATTGAAAGGCTAAATTGGGCGGATATGGCCCTCGGGCAGTAGTTTGCCATGTCTGCTTGCAAAAGAGTCTGAGTCGTGATCGGTGAACAAAGTTCTAAAGGCTGACCAATGCACTTGCTTTATCACTGGTGTGAGATTACGATATTCGGATTCCGAATATTCATCGCGAATATCGGCATTCGGAAATTCGCGATATGGGATATCTTGCCGAATATTCGCAATTCCGGAAAATTTCTGTATTTTCTTTCCATTAACCACACCCTCTCAATGCAGGTGGACGATGGATGCTGAACAAGAGCTTAGCAACCTCCCTGCGACCATCACCATTTTTTAAATCCCATATTTGGGGGTGATTCGAAATATTCAGCATATTGCGAAAATCGCACTTTATAAACAATTCGCGAAAATCACCTTAGAATGGCGTCCAAAATTTCGAATTTTTCGGCACAATTCGCAAGTTTCACATCACATTCAACCGCGCCCCTCAATCAATTTTAAACATCTATTCGCGAATATATAAAATGCATCACACGGAAATTCGTAAACTGCCGATTCGCAATAGAAGAATATTGGCGAATGCAAAGATTTTTCCGAATGTTTTCCCAAAATTGCGGCAAATGACCGCGAATACAATGTTGCCTATGCCGCTCATCACTAAATCACTGGTGCAAACCATAAACCTGAACACAGATTATCCTGTGTTAAAGTTCCTGCATCCATGAAGGTTGCAGATATAGGCTCTCGCTCAGACTTGTGCAAGCTCCAATTAGAGCTTGCACATTGTCATGTTTTGGTAAGAAAAGCGGCAATAATCCGCATACTCTGCTCGTACAGGTTTAAATTGTACCGCACAACTCCCTCATTTATCCTTGTCACATCATTGGATGATCTGGTCAATAAAAAAGATATGAATCCTTACCTGTAATGAGATATAATGAATTTTCTATCATGCTCCGCCCTCTCCAGAGAAGTTCCACGGCTGTAACAACAGCCCTCTCACGCATATAGTCTGAAGACACAAAATCGCCACGTTGCTCTTTGCAAGCCTATGGAGCTCCATTTTCACCAATATTTAAACAATTACTTGTGCCTCTAGTGGGCTAAATCATAAGTGCAGTCTATACTCAACCCCACCCCGTAACCCTGGCATCTAAATATTTGGGCTTGCTTAAATACAGAGCAGAGCCAAGCAGTTTATTTTGTTAAGGATTTTTGGGCACGTCTCCACCATTGTGACAGCTCAGAGGTAAGTAAGCCAAAGGGGCTGTAGTCTCTGTGGCTCTCATCACCTCCCCTACCACATAGGAATACTGAAATGCAACTCTCAAACCCTGCTGTACTTTTTGTAGCTGATTTCTTTTATTCATCCCATTTTGTAAAATGGCCATAAGCCCTTTTTTCTCATTTTCAGGCTACTGGATCTCCCTGTAGCTTTATTTTCATTTTCTCACAATTGATCTCCTGATGTGTCAACTGTGGACTATAGCATGGAAAATAGGTTGATATGCGCCACTACTAGAATGGTCAAAAACAATTTAAAAATTCAAATAGCTGACTTTGTGAGTTCAATTGCCAAGCACCAGAACCTGATATTACATCGATCCCCTCCGAAGTGTGAAAGTAGGTGGCTCCTGCCCCATTGTGTTGCTGATGGTGGCACGTTTTACTTACTTACTGTACTCCTTCCCCCTTCCGGGGGTATGGTGCCGCCAAAGGTAGATCTCCAGAGGTTCTTCTGTCCCTGGGCTATTCTTCTAGTTGACTCCAGGAGTAGCCCATCGTTGTGATGGTCTGCTTCGAGGTTTGTGTCCTAGGTGTTTCTTGGACGCTCTCTTCAGGCCCCCTATACACGGTCGTGATTCCAGCCGATTCCGGGCCGATCGATTCCGGGCGCGTGCACGCGAAACGATCGTGCCGTGGAGATCGTGTGCAGCCCACCTTGTCCCGCTCGATCAGTCCGAGTTGTTTCAGGGCCCAGAATCGGAGATCCGACGGAGAACCAACATGTTTGGTCTTTTATGATCCGATTCTGCACACATCAGGGGGAGTTGCCATTTGTGAGTGGACAATCGGACACGGAAGTCGTCCTCGGAATCCGTTGGACAAGGTGGTATGCAGCGATCGTATTCTCTTTAAGTTTGGCCGATCGCTCACACCTGCGATTCCCCCGCCAGAAGGTCGCCGGAATCGATCGGATAGTGATCGAGTCTCCATGGAGTCCGACTGTGTATGGCTGGCTTTCCGCTTGCCTTGGGGGTTCCATCTGAGACCCTGTCCTGGTGATTGCTGGTTTGGTGGTTTGCGAAGGGTATGTCCCATCCATCCCCATCTTCTCTTTTTCCAGACTTTCTACTTCTACTGGAGGTTGGCAGGTTCTTTTCCCATAGGCTGGTTTACTGATGGTGTCTGGCCAGCGTGATGTGGAGAATCTTTCTGAGACGAGGTTGATGAATGTCCCTGGGTGTTCTTCGGGTGGTGGTTTTGGTTGTCCTCACAGGTTTCGCGCCCGTCATCAGCAATACTGACTTCACATTGTGCATTGACACAGGCGAACTTGGTGGTCAGGTCAGTTCTCTGGAAGCCCAGATGTTTCTTGATCTGGATGAAGGCAGCTCTTGCTTTGGCCAATCCTTGCCTTGACATCTGTATCTTGGTGCCACCCTGCTGTGTCGATGATACTACCTAGGTGGTGGTCACCCTCCTGACAGCCCTGGCGTGGAATGCTGCGCCGTCGGGGGTCCCCCCGTGAGTGGGTTAATGGGGTCCCCTGGGCTTCACAGCTTCACCGCCCAGGTGATGCCTACCACGGGGTTTACCCCCATTCTGGCTGACGGCTCTGCACACAGCCAGCGTGCAGAGCAATGGCGGTCCGTCGAGTAGCGCATCGGTCTTTGACTGTCGTCTGGACCTCGTCCTGGCCCTGTGACCTTTGGAATCCGACCGACTTTCTCATATCCGTTACGTCTTGTCCACATGGGGTTAGTCAGCAGTCCGTACCTGTCCGCCGTCACATGGGGGTACTTGTCGATAGGGGGAGACCTGTTCCTTGCCTGCAGCAGAAACTCCACCGGTGCCCGCTCAGGGAGACATCGGGCCCCATCGTCCCTTGGGTGGGGCTTCTGGGTAGAAGACCAGCTTCGTAACGGACACGACTCTCTCTCTGTCTGTTTCGTTGGTAACGTCTGTCAATACCCTGTTGGAGGCGTAACAGTAGGTGAAAGACTGTACCGGGGGGGTCCTCGGCAGGGTAACTTTGCATTCATGGTGTGATTGGGTTGTTGTGCTGAGTTGATCATTTTAGAATCTTGGGTCTTCTGTGTGATATGGTTGCTAGCGACCCTGTTTTTTTTGTGAGCACGTCAGGAAGTGGATAGTTACGTGGTATGATATGGATTTTCCTGAGGTGGCTCCATGTCGCTCCGCCCATTGTGTATTCTGGACATGGCGCGTCAAGAGAGGAAATTACGGTAGAGTATAAGGTAGATTTTTCCTGCAGCTCCGTCTGCGATCACAATGGTGGGTTTGCTCCGCCCCGTTTGTGTATGCTTGGTCGCTCAGGAAGAATGGGAATGGTAGGCGGTTTAGTATGATGTGAATGTGTTCGTTTTCCTGGGCGGCTCCATGTCAGCATAACATGGGCTTGGGCTCCAGCCCACTGTGGTTATGTGACTGGAGCTGTTCGGAATTGCCTGATTTATCTGTACCGGTGAATTTTTTTCCTTTGCTTGACGCGCTGCCATGTCAGTAATCACATGGGGCGGGAGCTGTACATGAAGCGGGCGCTGGAAGCAGAATTACGGTTTAGTATGTGGAATTTTTTCCGTTGTTTCCTGGGGGCTGCTCATGTCAGCTACACAGTGGCTGTTGGGCTCCGCCCCATTGTGTATGCTGTCATGGAGCGCTCAGGAAGCATAATTAGTGTAAGTATGGATGGAGTTTTCCGGTTTTCCTGACGGCTCCATGGTCGCATACACATGTCTTGGCTCACCCACTGTGTATGCTGACATGTGAGCTGTCAGGAATGTATTCCTATTATACTTTGCGTGAATTTTCCTTTCTTGACGTGCGCTCCGAGTGTCAGAAGTACACTGGGCGGATTGCTGACATGAGCCGGCCGGAAAGTCAGAATTACGGTAGTATTTTGATAGGAATTGTTTTCGCGTTGTTCCTGACGGCTGCCATGTTCGAGTACCAATGGCTTGGCTCCGTCCCCATTGTGTATGTCTGTCATGGAGGGGCGCATCAGGAAGCATAATTTACGGTAGGTATGTAGGAATTTTCCGTTTTTTCCTGACGGGCTCATGTCGATGGTACCAATGGCTTGTGCTCCGCCCCTTGTGTATTGGCGTGAATGGTAGTCAGTCGTCATGGAAGCAGATTATGGTATAGTAGTGATAGGAATTTTGCTGTTTTCCGCTTGATGGGTTTCCTGTCGCATACACAATAGGTTGTGCTCCTGGATAGAGTTGGATACCAGGGGGGGCTGGTTTTTCTTTGCATACCATGTAGGTAGACAGGGGGAGGGGGCACACAGGGAGTGTGAGGCCCAGGCCTGTTGCTGCTGGGAAGCTCAACTGAGGAAAATGACGGTAAGTATGATAGAAATTTTCCGTTATACACATTATATCTAAGAATATATAAACCGTTATACCCCTATAAAAGGCACGACAGGAGACAATAACAGAGCATTGTCATCCTATAATAAGCAGGGCTGTCATGCCAGGATCAAGAGTTATATTTTCTAGAACCTCTATTTATAAAAATATTGAAAATTGCCTTAAAAATTGTATTGACATCATAAAATCTTCAGGCATTTTAGGGTTTTTTATTTGAACCCGTGCACCTGTAAGATTCACCCGCGGGGGATGTCACATTCCGTACCCCGTAAGCCGCAGCACAACATATGATGCTTTTGGCCTTTTGTCTGTATCTGCTGCATCTGCCACATTTTGATAAACATTACCTGAATCCTCTAAGTGAAAGACCCAACTGGCAATAGAATTGGCTGCCGTTCAGCGCGTACCGAATCCGCCAACACATACTTGTAAGCTGTTGCGACTCATTATTGAATTCCAGTTGTTACAATCTCAAGTCTTCCAACCCAAGTTTGCGGCTGTTTACTAAATCCCTCGGTTTGCATTGTTCCAATCCGTGTTAGGAGACAGGAAAAAATAGAAACGTTTTACCACTCGTTACCACTGGAGGGCAATGTCTCGCTATAGATGTCTGGTCCGGGTTTCTCTGGTGTTTGGAATTTTCCACTTGTAAAAGTTCTTTTCTTTGGATTCTATTCCCTCCAGTCTCCCCTTACCTTCCGTTCTAGTAGGTGTTGACTATGTTCTGTTTGTGTCTTTCAGCCAAACGTTTAAGAAGTTTGCCAGCACATCCCACATCCAGCGCACCGAGATCCTGGAATACTGCCAGAGTTTGGGAAAACCCAGCCATTATGTTCCTTCTTTCCAGGTACCTGTTACCATCGTTCTCCTATGTCTGTGAAGGTTCTTATTCATCCAGGTCATTGTATATCGGTTGGATGACTAGCAAAACTTCTTCAAGTCCAGTTGATTTAAATTGGACCTATCACCAGAAATCTATGTTTTTATGAATGGCACTAGAAGTGCCAATAATAGGGAGGAATGCAGTAAAAAAAAAAATCAAAAACGTTCCTGTAATGACCATTTTAACAAGATTACCACACAGCTCCCCTCACTTCCTGGTTCGCTGAAGGCAACACATGAAACTGGGGTTGCAATATCGCGGGTGGCCACTGGGGGGCGTTCAGTGATCTTCTATGGGAATTTTCAAAGCAGATCACTGCTTCCTGTGACGTGTTGCCTATTTCTGCCTACAATGAACCAGGAAGTGAGAAGAGCTGCCGAATTATCTTCTTAAATTGCTCATTACAGGTAAGTTTTTGGTTTTTTTCACTGCATTCCTCCTTATTATTGGCACTTCTAGTGCCATTCATGAAAACAAAGATTCCTGGTGGTAGGTCCGCTTTAAACACTACAGACATCCTTCTCAATTTCCTCAATGCCTTATCTGTGTTTTTAATGCTTATCCCCATGTCACCATTTATAGTGAACCTGTTAATGACCTCATGGTATAATCTAGATATCCAGCGCATGTACAGTGTACTTGAGATCTGTCTGGTACAAACACCTAGCAATCCATTTAAAGCGGAGCAATCTCCAGATTTTCTACTTTGTATGATCGGCAGTAGAAGTGCTGATAATTGGGCAGAATGCTAAAAAAGGTACCTGTAATTAGTTATGGACGAACATCAGCTTCTGCAAATAATGAACTACATGTAACAGAACACCTAAGCTATAGCTACAGATCACTGCATGGAGTATAATAGCAAAGTAGCTCAGCCATCCCTCAATCAGCAGCAGCTCTCCCTATCTATCTAGTACTGCAGACACAGGCTAAATGTAAAATAGCTGACGGGCTGCTTTTTTCATGGGGGGGTGGCGGGCTGTCCTCCAGGAGGAAAAAATTTGTTATTGGCTGTACTGTCCAACCTGACAGTGGGGTGAGGGGTCACACTTTGTCTCAATGTTAAGGTTTAGGGGGCGGGAAGAACACCCTAAATTAATAATAACGACCTAATTGCCAGATTAAGGTCCTGGGGAACCAACTAAATAAGGTTTAGAGGCACATGGGGGAGTCATAAAGTATTTAAAATGGGTCTTTATTACAAAAATGGACCTACGTCAATTGTACAAGTCAAGGTTAAAAGATGCAGTAGTGTATACAAAATTATACAGATTTAAAATCTTGGATACAATGTCACCAGTTGGTATACAGTGGTTACATATATCATGTTGCTGGAGATCGACCAAGTTTTATGATTCCACTTTGTACTCCGACGCGTTTTGTCCCAAGAAAAGGGGCTCATCAGGGAGAGTGGATCACTAAAAACAGACGTCAATCACTTCATTTGTTGAGTAAAATTATTTCATATCGTATTGCCATCACACAGAATGGGACGCGTTTCGAGCAGATGCTCTTTTTCAACCATAGCCCTATGGTTGAAAAAGAGCATCTGCTCGAAACGCGTCCCATTGTTCCTATTGAGCCCCCCAGTATCTGTAAGCAGGAAGCGATTTCATCCCCAACCAGGAAGTGAGGTCCTCCTTGAAAACACAAGGCCCTGAGAGATCCACCCTTGTAAACCTCTCTCAATATGAGTATCTTGTCTGTTGTTTTGTCTCATTTTGTTTCAATTTGTTTTATCTTATCCTATTCCACATGATTTAACCATTTGTTGTACTAGGTTGTGCGCCTCTGTCCTTGTTCTTATTTGTCTGTTACAGGGGGCCACACTCCTCCATTTTGAGAGCTGCACACCTACACACAACTTAAACACCCATCCCTCATACTGACCCCATTTTACTCTGTGATCCTTGCTCAGGCCCCATACACCCACTGAGGGCCTTTCTGGTGACTGATATCACTATAGCTGTGTAATCACTGCCGAAGGTTGTGCGCAACTACCCATCATCTTTCTTAACATGATATATGTAACCACTGTATAACAACTGATGACATTGTATCCAAGATTTTAAATCTGTATAATTTTGTATACACTACTGCATCTTTTAACCTTGACGTGTACAATTGACGTAGGTCCATTTTTGTAATAAAGATCCATTTTAAATACTTTATGACTCCCCCATGTGCCTCTAAACCTTATTTAGTTGGTTCCCCAGGACCTTAATCTGGGAATTAGGGCGTTATTATTAATTTAATTTTCAAGGGTGGCACATCCTCTGATCAAACGCATCTCTGGATACCGATACCAGTAGATTTCATTTCTCAGAACACCCTAAATGTTCGCTGGCATTGCGAACTGCGAACATGCTATGTTCACTGTGAACTGTCCGCCAGGTGAACTTTTCGGCCATCACTGCTTGTAATGAGTAAATCAAGAATGTCCTTCGCAGCCCATCTCTGAGTACAGTGACAGCCAGGAAAGTACCTGATCTTGGCTCTATATTGCAAATACACAGTGACCACTCATGCATTTGCCTATTGGCTCTCTGCACCCTACGTTCTCTTCTAAATCCACACAAAGTCACTACCCTCCACTACCACTGCCAGCCATTTAGAAAGCTACAACATGTGACCATTCCTTTTGAAGATAATGGCAATGCGATTTTAATTGCGAATATTTTCACAATTCATTGCCATACACTCGAATTTTCGCAAATATTGAATTGTATATTAGAAATATTAGCAAAATATTGCAAATTCAAATATTGCCTATGCTGCTCATCACTATTCTCCACTTCCAGCCACCCCACCAGAACCTTGGCAAGGCTAGAGATGGGACTTGGCAAAGCAATCACTTAACTCTGGCTTTCAGGAACAGTGCGTGCTATTTTGCTTCCTGGCTGCCCGCACACCGAACCAGACTGAGGCAGGTTTAGGGTCTCGGGGCAGCCCAGTTATTTCCACTCCATCAGACTCCTTCCTGCTTAGCTCCTGCAGGTGGGCAGGCCCTCCCCTTAAGTACCCCGGGAACCCAGGACTGGAAAATTAAAGGGGACACTACTAGTGATGGCCGAACTGCCCGCAATGCAAGCATGTTCGCCCTCCTTCTCACCAGCGGACAGTACGGGTGTTCGACCCGCCCTGTTCGCCCGCTAGAAGGAGCCCTCTATTCTTCCTCCGGTGGGATCATTAGCAGCGAGATCCCGCCGCAGGAAGAATATTTTCACTAAAGACCGGGTAGAGAACACGGTCTTTCAGTGAAAAACCGGCTTGTAAACCAGGATGTGACGTCACATCCGGTCAGCACAACCAGGAACTATGCGTTCCAGGTGCCGGATGTGACGTCAATGAGAGGCGCCTAGAGGCGGGGAATTTGAATCTGTCCGCGAACGGGCGGACGGTGGACTTTTTTAAAAGTCCGCTCTGCCCGTTGCGGACTGACACGGCCCAAGTTCGACCATCATTAGACACTACCCTGCATTGTCAATGAAACTACACTACAGAGTATGTAATTTAATGGCAAATGCTCCACACTACTGCATGGTGACAGTAATTTTATCATTCTCTCAGAGATGTGAATATAAGCCATATGGAATTTTATAAAGTTTGTAATGTCATGTAAGGTTGGACCCTGAAAGAATGGCTTTTATACTATTTGAAGTATGGGCATTCAGTCTGGATTCACATTGTGTTGTGGTGCTGCAGAGTAACCGCACAAACCCCATTAAAGGCTTCACCATGTGCAGCAGAGAGGGATGGAGAGCTTTCATTCAAATGGACCTCGTCTTTATGTGCACGGTCCTCTTTAGAGGCGCTAGACGGGCATTTTTAGAGTGAGATTGACAGTAAGAAAACACGTGGGCTTTTATCAGTGTGTTATCAGTGTATATCCGCTTTTCATTGTACCTCAGCCAAGGGTGATGGACCCACTGTGCCACGTGTCCTACCTCCTCTAAGGGCTTGTCTAAGTGAACCCACTCATTCTTCAAGATACCTCTGAAGGTGGGGATAGACTTTCCCGAGGGGAAAGCCAAGTTGCTACTTCTTGAGGGAGGGTAGGCACATGAGGCAGCTGGTCCAGAAGACACCAGGGAAAGGTACTAGAGACGCAGGCATGTATCAGTAACACAGGAACACAGCTAGCAATCACAATCCTGAGCAGAACACAAAGACCTTGACGTTAAGGAATAGTAGGAAGGAATGGATCCTTTATATACATGCAGGAGGACCATGATTGGTCAGCCAGGACACATGACCAATCCTTTAAATCCCAAGAAATGACACACGCTGGTCCTCTAGGAAACCAACAGCATGCTGTCACCAGATTCCAGCACAACAGTAATCATTGTTGAACACAATGCCCAGGACTGCAGTGGTAAGTAACGGCCGCCGTTACACACATGACTATAGTGTAGTTGCTTATAGTCAGGGCCACCATCAGAAATTTTAAGTTTCCCTGCTAGATACATTTTTGGAATGAGGGCACCATCAGATGCTTATCTTCGTGGGGACTAAGACATTGGCAGTGCACAGAACAGGGAACCCAGTTGCCATGCGGCGGGTCACCGACCAGGCAGCGAACCACTGTGCCCCCATTGATGGTCGAGCCCGGGCCAGGAGGGCTCCCTCTAACCTCTATAGTCATAACATGGGGCCATTGTCAGTATTTGCTCATATGAATTGGCCCTAATAGGCTTTCTTTTTAATTACAAAATGAGACTTTAAAGCCCCCCATACACCAAATACAATTACCATGCAATTTCTGTACAATCAACTTTTC
>CM070038.1:6441973-6457862 GCA_036250615.1 Ptychadena robeensis | reverse complement strand
ATGTTCGCCTCCCATTGAAGTCAATGGCGGGTTCGCGTGTTCGCGAACTTTTCGCCGTTCGCGAACATTAAATTCCGGGTTCGCGACATCACTACCTAGAGGTCCCCATACACGCAGCGATTGCTGAAGAATTCTCAGGAAACCGGTGAGGATGAGGAGGGGGACATTAGTGCGATCTGACATGCGACATTTTAAGTGATCCCCCGCCCTGATACCCCAGTGCCGTATTCTTCTTCATGGAAAAATAAGACATCCCCCGAAAATAAGACCTAGGACATCTTTGAATTAATATAAGACACTGTCTTAATTTTGGGGAAACACGGTATGTGTCATTTATCATAAACACCAATACCATTTTCTGGTGTTGAATGGTTTCAGGAAGACAGGATGACATGGAAGGTGGTTATTGTTTGAGGAGTTCCCTTCTATAAGAACATCAAGAATCTGGCCTTGTAGACTTTTATAGATTGGTGAGATGGTCCACTCTGACGATCTGTACTTATTAGTGATCAGGTCACATGACAAAGTCTTAAGTCAAGCCGGTTGTAACTCAAGGGTCCATTGTATAAATAGACAGACATTACAATTGCTTGAGGAAATGGAAGGACAAGTAAATATTTAGTACATTTATTTAATGGTTACATCAATTCGTTTTTTATGACAAAACTCTTTTCATCTCTTTTAACCTGCACTTGACATATAGCATAAGCTTCAACCTTAGGGTTTTAACCTCCCTGGCACACTGCTGAGGTACAGATTTCTGTACCAAAAGCGCACCATAGACTTTAATGGAAAAACCCTTTTTTACATTGCAGGCCTGTAACTTCCCAAAGTCTGTCCATACAGGAGTCTGGTGACATCCGGAATATAATAACATGTTCAGACGCTTTGTGAATAA
Organism: Ptychadena robeensis; assembly: GCA_036250615.1. Classification (NCBI taxonomy): domain Eukaryota; kingdom Metazoa; phylum Chordata; class Amphibia; order Anura; family Ptychadenidae; genus Ptychadena; species Ptychadena robeensis. The sequence goes on along the minus strand of CM070038.1, from coordinate 6,456,964 downwards.
CTCACAATATCAGATAACGAAGATTTTAATCATTCACTTTATCAGGTAAATTAGCACTGCGACCACTAGATGGCGCTGCAGATGTGCCAGGTTACATAGGACAGCATGGGGGGGGGGGGGGGGGGGGGGGGGTCATCCGTTCTCCTGCAGCTGCCTCATTAGATCGGAGCCACACAGAGAAGTGAGTTTGCTCTCCTGTGGCTCCGACCTCTGCCTGACAAACCCAGCTCGTCCACTGCTGTTCTAACAGGTCAGAGCTGGACGAGCTGGGACCGTCAGGAATGTCAGGGGGGTTAATAGATCAGATTAATTGTCTACATATACATGATAAAGTAGACCCCATGTTCTCTTTCTAAGGCTAGGTTTCCACGGCAGCCCATACATATACGTATCTACTGCACCGCCTATTTCCACATCGTTGAGCGTGTCCGCCAGGCGAAAGGTTGGCATAGTGCACTACTTTAATCTCTCCACCCTCTGAAAAATCTGGTGCGGTAGGCATGTATATGGATGGCCTGCGTCGATATCCCCATCAAGGAATGAATTTAACGAAGGGGGTCTCTACGCAGCCTTTAACACCATGGAAACCTAGCCTAAGCCTACACTGTGCTTCGTGGAATCAAATGCGGTGCTCATGGCATCAGAATCCTAATGAATTAAGGACGTAGTTACCGTCGCTGCTTGCGGTATCCTCCCGGCCATCAGCTGGAAAAGTGTCTGCAAAGGGTCATTGAGAGCCAACGTGCTGGTAAACCTAGAAACAGCATCAAAACCATCATTAGTAGTAAATTGGCATCCATGCTGTGGGGAACGGGATGAGGAGGAAGATTCGGAGAGGTTCAGTCTATCAGGGAGTAACGCCTGATCAATTCCCCACCCGGAATGCAATGTCTATTCAATCATTTTCTGTGTAGTTATCCAATCAATTATCTGTCCTCACCCGGCTCACCCGCCACATAGACCCGTCCTCTCTCTTACTTCTCATTAGGAGAATTTCCTGCTTATTTCTCAAAGCGACAAGTTAACCCTTTGCCCTTCTGCATTATTAAATTGCTGCCTATTATTTTTTTCTTTCTTGTGCATGCTGTTGTAGTGTAATGGAATTGTGTATATATATATTAATTGTATGGCTGGCCAAGACATGGGGTACATTTCTGTGTATATCTTTTTAAGAAAGTTGTTTTTTCTGTAGCAGCTGCTGGAAGAGTCTAGAAGCTGAGGTCATTATCTGGCACCTTCTATTTTGATTTACTTATCTGCCCAGTAACAGTTAATCCCCACCTCTGGGCAGAGGTTACGAATGTAACTGGCTGTTTTGTTTGGTGGTTTTTTTGACACGTCTTAGCTTGGAGCTCGCTTCTTTTGGGGTACCCTATAACCACTACCACCAAGCAGGGCCGTGGGGTGACACCCATGATGAATGACATGAGTCCACTTTGGACCAGGGCAGCCCTTCCCTTATCCAAGTGGGTGACACACTACAGGAACCAGCCTGTCTTCCTCTTCTGTGTAAGAGCCTCAGCACCTGGTTTGAGAACTGTTTGCAACTTAGAATCCCAAGCCTTGGACCCCATCCCTGCTTGACGGGTGAATTTTTTTCGGTATATATTCCCATAGTAAAACGTTATTTCCCTAACCCGCCTGCATGGGCAGTGTCTTCTCGATACAGCTGTGGGCTGCACCCGAGTGACAGTTTGACTTGACTTTAAAGCAGACCTGTCAAGTCTCCCGTTTTGGCCAGGAAAGTCACGTTTTTATGTGGCTTTCCCGGCCACATAAGAAATCCCGATTTTTCCCGGATTCTTGAAATCGAGCTGATTAGCAGGGAGGGGGCGTTACTCCGCGCCGCTAACATTATCAGCACAAGCGCGGGTGGAACATAAGCAGGGAGAGTAACGCCCTCTCCCTGCTAGATCAGCTAAAAGGCCGGCGGGAGTGACGTCAGTGACGTCACTTCCGGTACGTGGAACGCGGAAGAACCACAATCCATATACCGAAAGTGACATCACTGACGTCACTTCCTGTACGTCCCCTGGTTTTTAAATGGCCAGACTTGACTGGTATGCTCTAAAGCTGAAAAGATGATGCAGACTCAACTCAAACTTCCGCTCATATGTAAGTAGCTGCTCATGTGTAAAGGCCCCCATACACGTGTCGGATTCACACCGGATTCCGGCACAATCGATTCCGGGCGCGTGCACGCCAAACGATCGTGCCGGAATCGCATGCAGCCCACCTTGTCCGATCGATCAGGTCCGATTGATCAGGGGCTCAGAATCGGATCCGACGGAGAACCAACATGTTGGTCTTTCTCATGCGATTCTGTCCGGATCAGGGGGAGTTGCCATTTGTGAGGTGGACAATCGGACACGGATCCGTCCCGGAATCCGTTGGACAAGGTGGTATGCAGCGATGGATACTCTTAATTGGCCGATTGATCACACCTGCGATTCCCGGCAGAATCGCCGGAATCGATCGGATGATGAATCGATTGGACATGGAATCCGACACGTGTATGGCTAGCTTAAGTTGTTAGTATTGGAAAATGTAACTCTACATATGTTGGTTTGGAGAATGTGTACCTGCCTTCTAGAGATGGTCGAATTTTTTTCTATTTTGAACTTTATTTATGCAAAAACTACATGTGCTAGAGCAAAACTTTTTTAAAAAAATTTTTACTACAACCCTTCTCTACATCTCCAACAATTTTGGTGATGATGCTAAAGAGGTTTAAGGGCACTATTCACCAAGAAAAAGGTTTGCCACATCCCAACAGAAATCAAGAAAAAAATATAGTATGTCTCTCCTATCTCAACGATAGGAGATTAAGGGATTTTTCAGGCAGTACCAATTGTAGCTATTTTTAAATAAAATTTTATTTTCTAGTTTTAAGTAAAAGAACGTACATTAATAAACAGTGCAATGTTATGATCACATCACCAGTTCAACAAAATGACTAAAGAACATTTCATATCATTCAACATGTTTCGCATATTCAAATAATCGAATTTTTTGCTTCATCAGGAATTGTACAGGAAATGTCAGAAAGCCTTAAGTATTGGTCCCTTTTCTGGTGACTCTGAGCGTAAAATTAGTCCTCCTTGTTTCTTCCAATTAGTCACTATACGGTGGGTGAGCACCTGGCTTGGGGCACGGGGAGTTGTGGTTTTCTCCAGTTCACTTGCTTAATGTAGTCATGGTGTTCAATGTGGTATTTTCTTCTCTTCTGATTCCAGTGATGGTCATCAAAATATTTGCCTAATGGTAACTAGGAGGACGCAAATGATTTGATTTGATATTTTACGCTCAGAGTCACCAGAAAAGGGACCAATACTTAAGGCTTTCTGACATTTCCTGTACAATTCCTGATGAAGCCTAAAATTTGATTATTTGAATATGCGAAACATGTTGAATGATATGAAATGTTCTTTAGTCATTTTGTTGAACTGGTGATGTGATCATAACGTTGCACTGTCTATTAATGTACGTTCTTTTACTTAAAACTAGAAAATAAAATTTAATTTAAAAATAGCTACAATTGGTACTGCCTGAAAAATCCCTTAATCTCCTATCGTTGAGATAGGAGAGACATACTATATTTTTTTCTTAATTTTGGTGATGATTCCATGTTCAGGGGCTTTGCAATCAGCTCACAAAGTCAGCAAGTCGAAAATTCGACCATCTCTACCCTCCTGGTAACAGCTGCTTGGCTGGAGGTGGTGAAACACATCCTAGCCTCCCGAGTTGCAGTGCTATTGCTCACAGGAAGTTAGGGTTCAGTGATAATGGCGAATATTCTAATCGGAAATATTTATGGTCAATATCGGCACTTTGAGAATTTGCGAAGATCTTAAATATAGTGCTATATCTTCACAATCAAAAATATTTTAGATTTTTTTACGCCAGTACCTGGAACTTCCATACATTGCATTCCCAATATGCGCATGTACAAGTGCCGATTAGCACAATGAAGGTAATAATGACTAGAGATGATCAAAGTTTTTTTCAGATATTTGACGATTTTGAGTTAATTGCAAAGCCCGTGAACGTGGTATCATCACCAAACTTGCTGGAGATGTAGAGAAGGGTTGGGGGAACATGTGAAAGAAAAAAGTATGCCTCTAACACAAATAGTTTTTGCACAAATTAAGTTCAAAGTCAAGTCAAAATGTTGAAAATTCGACTTTAATTTTAAACTTAATTTATTCAAAAACTTTTTGTTTTAAGGTCCCCATACACGGGTCCGTTTCCCATCGGATTCCGGGACGATCGATTCCGGGCGCGTGCACGCCAAACGATCGTCCCAGGATCGTGTGAAGCCCACCTTGTCCGTCCGATCACGTTCGATCGTTCAGGGGCCCAGAATCGGATCCGACAGAGAACCAACATGTTGGTCTTTCCGATTCAGCACACATCAGGGGGAGTTGCCATTTGTGGAGTAAGCGATCGGACACGGAATCGTCCAGGAATCCGTGGGACAAGGTGGTATGTAGTGATCGGACTGACTTATTTGGCCGATCGATCGGACCTCCGATTCCCGCTGAGATCGCCAGAATCGATCGGATAGGTGATCGATCGGCCATGGAATCCGACTGTGTATGGCTAGCTTTAGAGACACTTCTCTATATCTCCAGCAAGTTTGGTGATGATACCATGTTCAGGGGCTTTGCAATCAGCTCTGAAAGTTAGCAAGTCGAAAAATTCGAGCGTCTCTAATAATGACTCGAGATCATGAATTCTCAATTTTACAAATTTATTGCGAATATTAGCCAAACATATTTTGCAAATACGAATATTACCTACGCTGCTCATCACTTAAGGATTAAAAATATATATACATTTTTTATTTTATCGCTCTATTAGATGCACAGACATTTTCCCCCTATGTGAAAAAAAGTGCAAATATGGAAAGCCGAAGTACCTGATTTTACCCCATAATCCTTTAAAAATATAATAACTCGAATATAAACCTAGGGTGGGAACGTGACTATATAGGATCATTACGGCAGTATAGTAAATATACCCTTTACCTTGCCATCACCCAACTGTATGTCCGAGGATCCATCTTACTTGACAGAAAAAGTGCATGGCCCCAAAGATGATTCTTCATTGCCCAATCCAGAGCCTCCTGGGTTTTTAATAAGACAAATAAAAAGGACACAATTCAGATCTCACTGCAGATGGAAATTAAGCTATACACCTTTAGATCTCTCTGTCAGATATCTTTTAGATATACCAACATGTATATATGTAGTGCCGGGTCCTCTGCGATTGAACACAGGTAGACTTGATGGTTTAGAAAGTCCCTCATATTACATGGTTTTGGTAAAAGAAAAGGAGATCTAAAGGAAATCTGACAGAGAAATCTAAAGGTGTATGGGGAACCATATTCAGTAAAGGAAATCATTATAATGCAAGACAGAAAAGAAAGCCAGGTGGATCTAGACCAGGGGTGGGCAAACTTTTTAACTCGTGGGCCAAAACAGGTCAAGGACCAAGTGCCTGTAATGGCCGCTGGCATAGGTATCCTAAATCTTTGTGTCCCAGGTATCATTGACGACATCATGAACATGCGGCAGACCAGATTATAACGGGAAAAAAATGTACTATAAAAACGGTATAAAGATATAAATTATTATCTGCCCAATAACATTTAACCTAGCGGTCAGCCCGTACCGCGCCACTTTAAACATAGTACTCTGCTTGTGGTTCCAGCCCTCCCCATTATCAATGAACAAGGGAGGAGGGAGGGTGGAAAATGACACACCTCCATTAACATGGAGGTCCATGGTGCCGCTCCTGTCACCCATGATGCCGAGCGGTTAGTCTCCCCATGAATAGGTTAGTTTGCGCAAGCCCAGTTCATCCAGGGTTTGTTTTCCATGGACAGGGGTGGAGAAGAAGGGGGAAGGAAAAGAAGAGAAAGGAGGAGCGGTGTATACGGGTGTGTCCTTGTCTTCTCTCCCCTCCAGCTGACACCACTCCCCCCACATAACACCACACCCCCCCCCCCCTGGCAGCTTACGCTGTTCAGCTCTGCACAGGGGAGGGCGGGTGCCGGATATCCAAGGCCCTATATTCAGCATAATGGGAGAAACGGACCAGCCAATGGGTGGCAACGGGCCGGATTAAACAACTCAATGGTCCTGTGCGCCATAGTTTGCCCAACCTTTCAAGGTCTAGAAGGAAATTCAGGAGAGACTTATACAGATTGTAACAAAGAGGTTTAGCGTGCCAATTAGAAATAAACCATTAGAGATGGTCATGAAATTTAAACGAGTTTATTTGTGATTTGTAAAGTTCCCGAACATGGTATCATCACAAAAATTGCGGGGTACGAAGAGTACAGGGTGCATGGTACAAAACTTTTTTTTTCCGGACTATAAGACACACCCAGTTTTTAGAGCAGGAAAACAGTTCAGCTATCTCTCTCTTCATTGTTTATATCAGCAGGGCTCTGGGCAATAAAACAGTTCAGATGGAAGCTCTTGCCATGGCCACATCTCTAATGTGAAAGCTAATCTCCCGGCTAATCTTGCCGGGAGAGCTGGTGGTAAGCCAAGGCCCGATTTTGGGGGTATAAAAAGTGCGTCTTATAGTCTGAAAAATACGGAAAGTATTGCTCTAGCACATGTAGTTTTTGTACAAACTAATTTCAAAGTCAAGGTGAAATTTCAACTTGACTTTAAACTTAATTAAAGCAAAAAAATATTGTAATGATACCATGTCCAGGGGCTGAATCAGCTAGTCAAAATGTCACAAAAATGTTCGAACCATCTCTATACACCATGCATATAAGTTATTGGAAAGATGATTCACCAAGAAAGACTTTGCGGCAAGCAATGACGTAAGCAGAAGGAAATCGATAGAAGAATTGAGAATCCAAGACGGTGCCTAGTTTGCGAGGTGAGCAACTTGCTTTTTTGCGTCCATAGAACAGCAACTTTGTGAACTTCTCCACCGCGCGAGCGGAGGTTTCGGCAGCAGACGGGGCCTCTCCAGTCAGAAGGTCTATTTGAGCACCATCAGGTATTAGAGGTGGATCCTCGGAAAGTGAGATGAGGTCACTGTGCCCCTGAACGTTCAGGTACCTTTCCCGTTTACAGTCTTGGAGTAAGAGCTCTGCCACATCTGTACCGGCGATACACTACAGGGATTAAATCACAACAAATCAAGACATGGAATAAATCTACATCAAAAAGCTTTTATCATGTACATGGATATTTATACATTGAAGCAAAAGGAAGGAAAGGTGGACATATCAAATAACGTTGCCCTGTGACAGTAAATTAGCACTAGAATCAACGAGTAGTGGCATAGGGACCACCATAGCAGCCATAGTGGCACTATGGGGCCCATAGCTACAAGGGGGCCCACCACTCCTGGCTGACTGATCTTTCTTCTGTATTCAATCTGTGGTATTCGGGACGGCTGGTGGAATGTAAACAAATTTACCATCTTTTGGACGTTTTAGTAAATTTTACTAGAGATGAAGGAATTTCATTTTCAAAACTTCACTGTCTGACCAAGTTAATGAACCTAGGTATATCTTTTGGTACAGAAATCTGGATCTCAGTGGACCGCCAGGGAAGTTACATTTTTCATCCCGCTTTTGCCACAGAAAACAAATTCTTATTGCAGGCTGGATGGGCACAGATCAGTGTTGAGGTGTGAGGTCCAGGAGGGGTTAGGGGGAGGGAGGTCTGAGAGGAGGGGTAGTATTGGAGAGGTAGGTCTGGGGGACGAGCAAGGAAGAGCAATACCTGACGTCTGCCCATTCTTCTAATCTTCACAGCACAGAAACATATTATTCTGCACTACCAGTGAAAAAATGGAGGAAATCTTGAGATAACTCCGTAAAGCTAGCCATACACGTGTCGACTTTAGCAGAATCGAATTTACAATTGTACGCCAGTCTAAAGGTCCCCATACATGGGCAGATTCTCCCTCGATAGATGAGGGGCAGACTGAAGTCATCACGCTGCAGCCGGCCCCTCAAAGGATTGGTGGGCACCCTTTGTGTGGGGGACATTACTTTGGATCTGCCAGGTATTTATTGACATGTCAGATCGTGGTCGGTCTGTCCAGGTGGGTAAGGACAGCATCCACCTGCCAATCGGCGGGAACATGCACGGCGGTCAAACGATCTCACCAGGTGAGTAGGAATCGATTTTCGTTCAATCAACTTAAAACAATCACCAGTCTAACATCAGTTAATCGAATCTTTGTATTAAGACGATCTAACTGAAATATCGAACCGTGTATGGTCACCTTAAGGGCTTGTTTCCACTTATGCGATTGTCCACGGCCACACACGATTTTAATCGCGACGTAGTGATCGCAGTCAGTCGCGCCCCTTCATTTGAATGGGGTACCCTCCACATCCGCGATCGGCTGCGGACACGATGCGGGCCATGATCTGAAATGCGACTCAGCGCATTTTGGATCGCGGACCATGGGCGGTTGCGGCTGAACTCTCCATTGCGTCCATAGACATGAATGGGCGCGTTTTAAATCACCTTCAGAAAAACGCTTACAAAAATGCGCCCAATCACATCCAATCGCTAGCAAGAAAAATCGCGATTAGAATCACCTAAGTGAAAATATGGCCTTAAGCCCCCCATACACGTCTAGATTTTTCGTTCTATCAACTTAATTCAATACAATTTTTGGGTTGATTGATTGAAAATCAATGGCAGCTGTGACAGATTGGTCATCTGTCCCTGTGAAATTAGACTGTTGAGTGGTTCCTGGAAGGAGTCCGGGAATGATTATTGCCCAGCAACTATAGGTTGCTAGATGTGTTTTGTTTTAGTTTTGTTTTCTTAAAGGGCTCCCGGACTCTGGGATAGAGAGGATGGAATCGGGTGGGCCTCACTATTCCCCCAGGGTCCACTAAACAGTTAACACCTGGGTTGCAGGTAAGTGGAGTGGGGTGTGTCTCCAGAAAAGGAGCAGAGACCACTGTGTCAGAGCTCTGATGGAAGATGGAGACGGGGCACACAAGGAGTGTGGGGCCCAGGGCTGCTGGAGCAGTAAGTACAGGGGGGCACACAGGGAGTGTGGGGCCCAGGCCTGTGGCTGCGTGTAGGACACTTATTTATGTTGATCGGTGCCAAGCCAGATGGCTTGGCATTTTCAGGACGTTTGTTTCATTTGAATGTTAACCCCTGTGAGGGTGATTCTGTGATTTGGACTGTGTTGGTGTGCCAATAAACGTGGGCAGGAGCCCTAAAGGCTGCCATACACGGCACGGATTCGTGCCGGATTCTGGCGCGATGGATTCCGGGCGCGTGCACGCGGATCCATCGTGCCGGAATCCCCTGCAGCCCACCTTGCCCGTCCGATCGCATCCGATGGATCAGGGGCACAGAATCGGATCCGAGGAAGAACCAACCTGTTGGTCTTTTCGGTCCGATTCTGCTCTGATCAGGGGGCGTTGCGGTCTGGGAGGCGAGCCATCGGACACGGATCCCTCCCGGATCCGGCCGTGCAAGGTGGGCTGCCACGATCGGATTCCCTAATTGGCTAATCGTTCTCACCTGTGGATGCCGGCGGAAATGCCGGAATCCATCGGGTGCTGAATCGATCAGGCAGGGAATCCGTGCCGTGTATGGCTAGCTTAAGAGATCGAAATCGTGTGGATTCATGCTTTAAGAGCAACCGCTTGGAGCTGATCCCCCACACAGCCCACATGGTTAGATCGACCTAAAATTTTCTATCGAAAAATGATCAGACGTACTGGATAATTTAAATTTGTTGTATTGAATTAAATTCCGCTTTCAGTCGACCAAATTTTTTTTTATCAAAAATCTGTTACTACAGTTGACCCCCAAAAATTTATCTTTTTAAGTCTATTGAATGGAAAATCTAGACGGGTATGGGGGCCTTTAGTGTGCACAGGACATCTTTGTTTCTTTGATATTTTCCGTTATCCTTTTGCACTTATTTATTAACCTCCCTAGCGTTAGTTCATTCGCTGTATGGGTTCATCCCAAACGCTGGGGGAGCGGGGATCCGGAGACCCTGACATACCCCGGGTAAGCTGCAGCAGTTCTTTATATCGCAGGGTTTGCGCACCCGCCCCGATGATGCAGATGGGGTGTACCATAGACCTCCATGTTAATGAAGGGGCATTGGTCTCCCAGCCCACGTCGCCAGCGTCATCAATGACAGATACGGGGGGAGGGCAGCCATTTCAACCAGAGTACATTGTGCTCCACTGCGATTGCTTTCTAATGCTAGGGAGGTTAAACGAACAATTTCTATTTTATATTTAACCCCCCCCTGCCGTTCCTGACGGTCCCGTCCAGCTCTGACCTGTTAAAACTGCAGTGGATGAGCTGGGTTTTTCAGGCAGAGATCGGAGCCACAGGAGCGAAAACTCACTGATTCGTGTTGCTCCGATCTGAAGAGGCAGCTGCAAAGAAATGGATCACTCCCCCCCTCCCCCATTTGATGATGTCACATTGGGGCACGGGCAGGAGTTTTAAATAAAAATCATATTGAATAGTGTTTTCTGCATGGAAAACACTATTCAATATGATGCCCTATGTAAAATACTCACCTGAATAAATGATCTGGTGTCCCCATGTCCTCTACTTGCTTCCCTCTCCCGGTGTAAAAGACTTCTATTCTGGCGGGAACACCAAGTGTACAGAACTGAATGTAATACATTGACTTCAATGTATTACAATGCTCTCCTATGTAACCTGGCACATCTGCAGCGCCATCTAGTGGTCGCAGTGCTAATTTACCTGATACAGTTTCTGAAATATTCACTGATTTTATGAGTTATTCACAAAGCATCTGAACATGTTATTATATTCAGGATGTCACCAGACTCCTGTATGGACAGACTATGGAAGTTACAGGCCTGCAATGTAAAAAACATGTTAGTCTATGGTGCAATTTTGGTCCAGAAATCTGTACATCAGCAGTGCGCTAGGGGGGTTAACAGATAAAAAGGGACTCATTATCAGGGTTGGCATACACTTGCTGCTACTAAGAACGAAATGTTTGGTTATGGTCAACATCATAACTTTCACCTGCGTCCATCCAGCCTCTAGCCAGTTAGGCCTTACGGTTAATTTTCCATTAAACCGCGTTCTTGTTTCAAATTGTGAAAATAAAATGAACTGGAAAGGCACTAAAATTGATAGAAACTAGACGCCACATCCGTTAAACATTAACTAAAAACCAATCGCTGGTTTCATTCTTCCAATCGCCTCCGCGCCGCAATGCAAACAAAGCAATTAATTACTGTAAGCCAGGACTGTTGGCTGTGGCCCACGTTTGCATAAATGAAATCTGCATAATCTTAATTAAGGAGAACCATATTTACATAATATATGATCGACTGCTCTATAAATGCGGATTGAAACGGCACTCTATGGATGTTGCAAAGCGGCATTCAATCGGCGCTAATGGGAGGCAGATTTGTAGCGTTTCGTGCGACGTACCCCATTTTGCCGACACATCTGCAGCAGCACCTGCCAGAGCAGAGCGTCGTCGCGGCTCCTCGGGCCCCCGGAGCGCAGGCATTGGCTGGCTTTCTGCTGGCAATAGTTCATTACATCGACTTTATGTAAATCCTCCCTGTAGGGTGCCAAGAGCAAAGGAATGAGAGATTTTTAGTCCAGAGGGCATGCCCACACTTCTGGTGATTGTGCGGTTTTTTTAAGACAAATAGACATCCAAGACAGATTGGGAAATTTTGCTTAACTAGTATTGCACAAAACTACAATGATTGAAATAAATTTATGAGCAGCTATTAACTTTTAATTTACCATGATTGCTGTTCACTGTTTCCATATCCACAATGGGCGTATTTATAAACCAAGCGCCACTCAAACATTCACGGCAGGAGAATCAATAAAGGATATGTAGAGGAGTGATTTTCCACTAGGTATACATATGTTGTATTATAGTTTGGCCATGATTTACTGGTTAATACTGTTAATATAATAAATATATATGTCTTTAAGGATGTTGCTGAAAGTGAGCTCAAGCCCAGGCACCTGCTCTATGTATCCTTTCCATTCTGCCCAGATACTCCTAAACCCCATCTCTGGGCAGAGGCTACAAATATAGCTTGATTGTTTGGTGGACGTATAGCTCCTTGGTCCCCTCTTGCAGCAGTTATCCTGCTTCGTCTTGCCGGAAAACCACAACGTCCAGCAGCCTCCTGAAGAGTGTTCAGCCAAGGCCTGGGTGAGAAGACATCTCCCCTACAAGTGTAACCTCTGATAAGGACTGCTTCCCTGTGCACCGGGTTTGAGCCTCAGCACTTCTCAGTACCATCCAGCAGCTGGTAGGAAACGTTTGTAACTTAGTCCCTTAGGGTAAGTTTCCACATTGGCGATTCTAATCATGGCACAAAGATTGCAGGCAGGAAGTGGGGAGGTGGGCAGGACATCTTGCCTGATCGTGCCCATAGAGCTTGAATGGGCGTGGTTTAATGACACAGGTTTTGCGCCGCAAGGAGAAAAGCACACAGTGCAGTATTCCCCCATTCAAAGTGAATGGGATGGGTACGAAAGACAAGACCACCACATTTTTTTTTAGGGGGGGGCAAGCTTTTTGACTTGTGAGCCACGTTGGCTTTTTAAATTTGATAAAAGGGGACCAAGAGACCAAGTGAAAGGCATTACATGAGGAGGCTCCTACCTATCCTTGGCCATAGACACTTGTAAAAGTGGGTTCAACCCTTACTCACTCCATCTAACACCCAAAAGAGATTCCATCTTCCGTCTTAATCTCCAAGTAACTTAAAAGAACATTTTCAACAGAATAAAAAAACATCTTTCAAACCAGAAAAACAAGCCATGACAGATGACAATTATGCAAGAAAACCACTTCAGTCAGCAAGAGGACTCCAATCCCCAGCTGCAATGTCAGAGCACAGCTGCAGCACAATGATTGGCTTATCCCCCCCCCCCCCCCCCCCCCCCCCCGTACAGTCTCTGTAAGCATCGAGTATGGAATCACTTCTCTGCAGCACCTCCCCTGCATCCCCACCACTCCATCTCTATACAACATTGGCACACAACTGGAAACCCATATCACTTTTAGCAAGTCACCTACGCCACTATGGGGTTACACCAGGGTGGCCAAACCTTTTGAGATGTGGGCCACATTGGCTTTTTAAATTTGATAAAAGGGGACCATAAGGCGCAAGTGAAAGTCATTACATGAGGAGGGTCCTACCTATTCCTTTCCATGGACACTAGTAAAGATGGGTTCAACCCCTCACACCATCCAACACCCGAAAGAGATTCCATCTGTTTTATTCTTTAAGTAAATACATTTAAAAAAAAATTTCAACATAATATGAGTAGGGAATCACATCTCTGCAGCACCTCCCCTGCATCCCCGCCACTCCATCTCTATACAACATTGGCACACAACTGGAAACCCATATTGTTCTCAGCAAGTCACCTACGCCACTATAGGGTTACACCAGGGGTGGGCAAACTTTTTGACTTGTGAGGGACCAAGAGGCGGGTCCTACCTATCCCTTGCCATGGACACTTGTAAAAACATCTTTCAAACAAACAAGCTATGGCAGCCTTCGCAGATGACAAATATGAAAAAAAAGAAAACCGCTTAGGGCCCCCATACACCTTTAGATTTCTCTGTCAGATATCCTTAAGTTTTCCTTTTGTGTTACCAAAACCTTGTGTTACCAAAACCATGTAATATGAGGGACATTTAAACCATCAAGTGTTCAATCGCAGAGGATCCTATACTACATAGTTGTTGGTAGATCTAAAGGATATCTGACAGAGAGATCTAAAGGTGTATGGGCACCTTTAGTCAGCAAGAGGACTCCAATCTTCTTCAAAGGCCCCAGATGCAATGTCAGGGTAAAGCTGCAGCACAATACAGGTACAGCAGTGCAGTCTCTGTAAGCATCAAGTATGGAGTCACTTCTCTGCAGCACCTCCCCTGCATCCCTGCCACTCCATCTCTATACAACTTTGGCACACAACTGGAAACCCATATAACTTTTAGCAAATCACCTACGCCACTATGGGGTTTAAATTTAATAAAACGGGACCACAAGGCGCAAGTGAAAGTCATTACATGAGTAGAGATGGTCGAATATTTTTTTCAAAAAATCGACCATTTCAACGCATTCGAGTTAATTGCAAAGCCCCTGAACATGGTATCATCACCAACCCTGCTGGAGACATAGAGAAGAGTTGGGGGTATACTCCAAAAAAGAAAGTATGTCTCTAACACAGATAGTTTTTTCACAAATTAAGTTCAAAATCAAGTAAAAAATTTGAAAATCGGAATTTCGACTTTAACTTTGAACTTAATTTATGCAAAAACTCCATGTGCTAGAGCAAAACTTTTTTTTTTCCAAATGTTCCCACAACCTACATCTCCAGCAATTTTGGTGATGATACCATTTTCAGGGGCTTTGCAATCAGCTCACAAAGTTAACAAGTCGAAAAACTCGACCATCTCTATACATGAGGAGAATCCTACCTATCCCTTGCCATGGACACCTGGAAAGATGGGTTCAACCCCTCACACCATCCAACACCCAAAAGAGATTCCATCTGTCTTATTCTTCAAGTAACTACATTAAAAATAACATTTTCAACAGAATACAAAAACATCTTTCAAACCAACAAACAAGAGTCATCGTTTCCCCCACAAAGCGCATAATCCCTAAACGAAGTGTTCCCTGGCATTCTTGCTCCGAAACGCGGTTATTACGATCCATCCTCGAGCTGGTGAGCGACGTCTGACGACTTTAAAAAGTCATCACTTTCTTTGACTAGTTCTTTTAACACAATTTTCGTTTTCTGCGTTATTAAGGATGTGGAACCAGTTACTGGCAGATGGCTCCATGCCCGACGCGTCTTTTATTAAAAACAAAGAGGTTGAGACGCTTATTGCATTAAGAATCTGGCATCTGGTGACGCAGGACTGAATGTGCGCACATGTAATCATTTACAAGGAGTGCAGAATTAT
>CM070038.1:6409957-6421335 GCA_036250615.1 Ptychadena robeensis | reverse complement strand
TCTACATATGACATATTGATTTTATGACTAAGGCTGGGGGCCAGTGTAAATATACACATGAGCTGCATTTGGCCCATGGGCCTGATTTTGGACATACCTGCTATAAGAGATCATATGAATAAACTAGAATATAACATGCAGAATCCCAGTTTTCTATTTATTAGCACAGTCCCATTGTACCCAATGTGCAATAGGGAAAACCCTGTAATATTGTCCAATGACTAATGGTTAATTTCCTATCATGTTCTTTTGCTATTCTATGTCATAGTCCAGATCATTGACTTCTATTGTAATAGAAAAATCACCTCACTTACCATCCTGTAATGGATTCCAGGAGTCAATTACATCTGCCGGATCATGCATGTACTGACTCAACTCATAACTGCTAGATGACATGCCAGAATCACGGTACTGAGATAGCAGACTGGGTTCAGTGGAGCTGACAGATTGCTGGAATGGAGAAAAATAAGTACACATATATAATATTATTATAATCAGCGCCAACATATAAGCGCTGTACAATAAATTATAGTGGAGATACAACACAATATAATATAAAATAGGAGGACAGGAGGTGTGGGGGCAGTTAGGGGTATATTTATGTACCAGGTTGGAGAGTAGGAGGAACAGGAGGCTGGGCTGATTTTACATATTTCATTTTGTGTTTGCTAATAAACCTCATGGTCAACACCACAACTGGCCACCAAAAATGTACAGAGTTGTCTGCAATTCATTGAGCCCAATCCTGTATTTAATAAATCAAACAATTTTTAACTTAGCAATTAGAAGCGATTGTATTAAGAATAAGTGAAGTAATTTGAAATGTTATCTCCATTTGAAACACCGTTTGATTACTAATAAAAATAAGTGGGGGGTTGGGGGTTGGGATGTGGAGGAATATATATAAATATATGTTATACCCCCAATAGACACACAGATACCACAAATAGATTTAAATGGGATTGCCAAACAAGAAACAGATGGCATACTGTTCCCTTAACCCTCTGTAGTCCCATTTATAAGTATAAGCAATGAGTGTCTGTGCCGTCTTCCGTATCCTGTCTTCCTGCAGTACTTACAATGTTCAATAGATGGTGCTAGGATACTTGGTTTAATATGCTGAAAAAAAAAACATATCTCGAAGGGGACTCAGGGAAGAGCTTAATAAAGCGGACCTACCACCAGTAACTTGATTACAATGAATGGCACTAAAAGTGCTGCTACAGGGAGGAAAAATTGCAATTAAGAATATCCCTGCAGCCCTCCCTCACCTCCCTCGGCCCTGCTTAGGTACCCGGTTCCCCAAAGATAGGACCTACCCCGAAAGTCAGGAGCTGCTATCCCTCCTTGCTTCTCATATAACCCCTTTTCTAAAATAGACCTAACAAGGTCCCCAGAGAAAGCTCCCATATTTAGAAAAGACATGACAGGCGGCGTTTTGTCACCTCTTCTAAACCCAGAAATAAGCCCGTTAGTGCTTTGTTTGCCGCTAAAATGTATATAGACCAGTGACTTCTCTGGGGGGTATAGGCCGGGCGATATGTCACGAGAACAAGTGTTTTTGCCGGTGGATTTCTGTGATCGTCTGGCCTTAATGAAGTACATTGAGGAATATGTCCCCAGTAGAAAACCATTGGGGGACTCCCCTAGGTGTCCTGCCGCATATTGCACCCGGAGCTAAACTTAGGAGCCTGGTCGATAAATATGGAGTCTTTTATAGGATTTCATGAACAAGCAGGTAAGTATATTATTTTAGGGATCGTGGAGCCCTAAGCACATCATTACACCGTAGCCTTCAGTGAGGTAAGTCCTCTTTAAACGCCCCCCATACAGCCACATTACAGTTACCATGCCAATTTCCTTACCATCAACTTTTCTTCTACCAAAATCATGTAATATGAGGAGCTGTTCTACCCTTCCAATACTATGTATTCTATCAGGGAGGACCCGCTGCACTACATGCGTTGATTATATCCTTCCAATCACTATGTATTCCTATCGGAGGGCGGACCCGGCACTACATGCAGTGTATGATCTTACTTCCAATCACTGATGTTATTCTATCAGGGAGGCCACTATGACTACTAGTTGTTGGAAGATCTGATGGAAATGTATGGCGGAATCTTGAAGGTGTTATTTGGGGGGCTTAGGCCGTGAAGTTCTCCCAACTAGTACATGTATACGACAACAAAACACAATGTTGCCCTCAATCTGTAACTGTGTAGTATGAACATGGGGGCTCGTATATGTTTTAATCTAGAAAAGTGGAGGGCCCTGCATGGAAAGTTGTGTGAACCACTGTCCTGTAATCATGACGCTGAGCATGTGAAAGGGGGAGGGGCGTTTTAAAAAAGCGCACTAGGGGTGCCGTAACCCCAGAAGGTTTAAGAAGGTTCCTGACTGCTTGCACATTCTTCATAGACCTTCGACTCTAAGCGTTTCCATCATTCCTCTCCATGCGTCACTAAGTGTTTCTTATAACAAAGCACGGCTGTCTTGGCTGTTCCGTTTGGGTATATAGAAATGTAGTTCTTATTATAATTTTACTATCCACAAAGTATTTCCCTAATTGATATGAAATGTTAAATTCCATGTTATTAAAGTACCAGATTCGTGAGCCGGGCCGGTTGTTGGTTATTCAGTTAGCTCACGGCGAGCAATCAATGAAACATAATATTAGTAAATGTTCGGTAGTCCGGAGGCGGTTTGTAAGCAGGCTTCTTATTTGGTGTTGCTTGTAACAAAACAAAATCCATACTGAGATAAACATAAGTTCTGAGTTGACGGAGGTGGAGTAAACCTGGTCGCCTTCAAGTGTACCGTGTATGCTTAATGTCAGAGCTGAAGCCAGAGGAGATCTGAAAGCTTTTAGTATGGCGAGGTGGTTGCTTGGCCCCGCCTCCTTTCCACCCTCCTGTAGTTTATATTGGTTATTTGCATATTAAAGTTTCCTCCCTAGATTTTGGGGGCTAACGACTTTGGGTAACATTAGTTTCCTCACCCAGGAGCAGAAAATCGTATGACACACCCCCCTCCCCAACCTAAGGGCACTACATAGTTAATTCCAGGCCAATTAACCTCCCTAGTGTTTCCTGCCTACTATTACACTGCTTGAAATTCCTGTCCCCTGTACAGGGCTGGGCGACCAAGCGCCCCCCTTCTTAACATGTGAAGTCTCCACCCATTCCCACGTCGTCGGTGTTGCGTTGCCCGAACCCCTGGTTAATGACTGGTGTTGCTATGGAAGTTGTAGCAGTAGCTACGCTGACCCTTTTGGTTGCTTTCCTTTAACTCTGTGTACCATGAGCCCCCGGCAAGTAAGAGTATAAGAGGTTCTCACAGGAAGAGGAGGGGCAGTTCCTGGACCAGACAGCAGGGCAAGCTTGGGCACACTAGCTGTTTCTCCAGGCTCTTGTTTAATTGCGTCCAGTCGTGTCGTACAGCCGCGGCGGACCTAATAGTATGCATCTTTCGTCATTAGCCCCAGTGTGCCTTACGGTCAGTGCCTTTTCGGGGGTTAGCCCCATTTTCTCCCTTCAAGTTGGGTGTGGGGCGGACCAGCCTGTGCGAAGAGGAGTCCGTTGGTATTATGGTGTGTCCAGATTTCCTCCATGCCTCGTGCACCGACCCCCAAACCTCCCGCTCTGTCTGAGAAGAGAA
Source organism: Ptychadena robeensis (assembly GCA_036250615.1). Taxonomy (NCBI): domain Eukaryota; kingdom Metazoa; phylum Chordata; class Amphibia; order Anura; family Ptychadenidae; genus Ptychadena; species Ptychadena robeensis. The sequence goes on along the minus strand of CM070038.1, from coordinate 6,417,675 downwards.
CCTGTTCCACATCCCAAGGGACAGGCGGTGCGGTTGGACTGAGTCCCAAGTGTTGTCAGAACTATCTCTCGTCAGTTTCCAGGTCATGGTTTTCCCTTGTTGATTCTGATATTTGAGTTCAATAACGTGTTGAAGCAGGTCGCCCTCCAAGTCGCCTTTTGGTTGATCCTGAACCTGTCACAAGGTTTTATATATGGGTGAAGCTAGAATCAAGTTTATTATCCATAACAACTTGCTTCTTAAGCTAAAGGGCTTCTTTTTGTAAGCTTGTTTACTGTCCTGGCGTTTCACTGACATTTGCGTTGCCCTGCAAACTCACCCTTTGCGTACTTCGTATCCACAGCGGCCACGAAGACCAACTATCGGGTGGATCTGCATATCTGGTTATGGTGGTCGTCTATGGGCTTATTGTTCTTCTGTTGTTTGATTTTGTTTTTCTCCAGGGGCGTTTTTTTTTTTTTTTTTGGGACTTGTTTCACCTTAGTTTGGCGGGGCGTTGGGGGCCTTGATTGTTATGGAGGAGGGTGCAGTCCTTTTTTTAACACACCCCCCCAGCATCATGATGCCCGGGGATGTGTGGGGGTGGAGGATATCCACCATTGCACACTGGCGGCTTTTTTTAACAAACCTGTGTCCACGGCGCTTTACGCTCAAAAGTTAAGGGACTCCAGCCGCTCACACAAAAAAATATAAAGACAGTAACCCTAAGGACCCCACACATGTACCGAGTGGGGGCCGACAGATGAGCTCACAGCATCCCTTGTGTACCGGTCCATTAGCTTCAATGGGACGCTGGAGATTTACGGACAGGTGTTCGTTCTCAAAATCGCCGGCGGTCGGTTGCGTGTGTGGGGAACCTTAGACCATGGATGTTACTGATGTTCATAGATATATTTCTATATTGGAGTCAAATTTAAACACAGATTAAATATTATTTCCCATTCAAAAATCTGGAATGAAACCAGTTAAACCAACAAGAAACCGTCTTCTCTGTGGTTTATTGTAACGCTTTAATTAAAGAAGCTTCAGTATGAGTATAAAGGGCTCATATAATTCAGGCAACGTGTAAACCATCAACGGGGGCTAAAGCTTACAAGCAAGCCTGCAACTGTGTTTAATTAGGTAATTCAACTCTACTAACCCTTAATCTGAGTTCCCTGACATTCACTGCAGCTGGTGTAAAGTGTATTGTAAAGCCCAACAACTTTTCCAATTCTCTCAGCCCCCCATACACCTTACATCTTTCCATACAATTCTGTACAATCAGTATGTTGTTCTAACCAAAAACAACTGTAATATGAGGACCTTCTAATCCTTCCAATCACTATGTATTCTATCAGGGAGGACTCTGCCACTACATAGCAGTGATCTATACCTTCCATATCCACTCACGATGTATTCTATCAGGGAGGACCCGGCACTACATAGTAGGATATTATACCTTCCAATCACTATGTATTCTATCAGAGGAGACCCGGCACTACATAGCAGTGATATATACCTCCAATCACGATGTATTCTATCAGGGATGACCGGGCACTACATAGTAGTGATGAACCTTGTATACTCCAATCACTATGTAATTCTATCAGGAGGACCCAGCACTACATAGCAGTGTTATATACTTCCAATCACTATGTCTTCTATCAGGGAGACCCGGCACTACATAGCAGTGATATATACTTCCAATCACTAATGTATTCTATCAGGGAGGACCCGCACTACATAGCATGATATATACCTCCCAATCACTATGTATTCTATCAGGAGGGACCCGGCACTACATAGCAGTGATATATACCTTCCAATCACTATGTATTCTATCAGTGGAGGACCGGCACTACATAGCAGTGATATTACCTCCCAATCACTATGTATTCTATCAGGGAGGACCCAGCACTACATATTCGTGATGTATACCTTCCAATCACTATGTATTCTATCAGGGAGGACCCAGCACTACATAGCAGTGATATATACCTTCCAATCACTATGTATTCTATCAGGGAGGACCCCGCACTACATAGCAGTGATATATACTTCAATCACTATGTATTCTATCAGGGACGGACACTAGACTTCTGGTAGATCTAATAGAGATTGTATGGATCGATCTTAAGGTGTATGGGGGGCTTAACTTTTGTTCTTTTTAAGTGTTTACAATAGTAACTGTAACATTATTGATAACTACAGATAAGCTAAAAAAAATACTCACTATATTGCTCATTGTAGTTGTTGTATAAATTAACTTCAAAGTTAAATCAACGTGATTGACTTGATTCCACAGTAGGCCATGAGCCATGTGAGGAATCATGATGCACGCTGGTACCAGGAGCTATTGGAAGGAAATGTGATGCAGTCTGTCACAAACCTGAGGCTTGGGAGACGTTGGACCTTTCAACAGGACAATGATCCCAAGCATACCTCCAAGTCCACATGGTTGCAGATGAAAGGCTGGAACATTTTGGAGTGGCCATCGCAGTCACCAGACTTAAATCTGATTGAGAACCTCTGGTGGGACTTGAAGAAAGCAGTTGCAGCGCGCAAGCCTAAGAATGTGACTGAACTGGAGGCTTTTGCCCATGAAGAATGGGCTAAGATACCCGTAGATCGCTGCAAGACACTTGTGTCACGCTATGCTTCACGTGTAAAAGCTGTTATAACTGGAAAAGGATGTTGTACTAAGTACTAAGAATGAATGTCACTTGGGGGTGAATAAAACTGATAATGATGTGACACAGAAAAGACATTTGTGGTTATTTCATTATTAATGTTATATTTTTCTGACTTACAAGTGTCTCGCTGATTTCATTGTAAACAAGATGTCTGAAATGATCAAAATCAATGGGCCAAAACACGAAATTAGTGGGGGTTGAATAATTTTGAACACAACTGTATATAATATATAAATGCAAGATAATAAAGTCAAGTCTACATTTTTTGGAGTCAGAACGTCCAAATGTTTCTCAAATATATTGCTATATCTTCGTAATCTTGAATATTTGAGATTCTGAGGAAAGTACCATGCAATGTAGAAGTGCAGATTTTGCAATGAATTACTTCTATGTGTTGTCGCACTGCAGCTGATGTTTTACATTCTGCCACTAGATGTCGCTGTGACATTGCAATCACAGTATTCGCATGTAAAAGTGCAGATATTTGCAGAAACAGGAGATTTAGAATTTTCGATTTAGAATATTCAGAGAATAAGTTGCGAAATGTTGCGAATCGAATATTGCCTATGCTGCTCATCACTAATTTTAGATGTTAAACAAATAAACTGGTCACATATGGGCCACAGTCTGGGTTTGCCCATGTCTGTACAAACATATCTGCGTAGATCTTACCTCTATTTTCTCTGTTGCAAAGTTATGACTGGAGGGCCAAGTGTTGATGTCATCATATCCCTGAATTCTACAAAAAACATGACAGGTTAGATGGTGGCTCATTGGAGTGCCCTTGCTTCACTTTCAAAGATGGAGCCATCTAGAAGGTCTGAATATGTGGTATTATATATAGAAAACACATGCGTGTTGTGGGCAGAGCGACCACTTGAATATTTTTTCAGTGGGTGGTCACACTGTGGGCAATCACCGGAGCAACCAGGTTATTTTCGCATGCTCCAACACTGCCACATACACTGTACATGGATTAAACGAGCTGGGGGATAACTTTTACTATGAGGAATATATACAAGTCAGTTCACCAATAGGCAGGGATGGAATCTACTGTTCCAAGAATCCTAACCAGCTGCACAGGAGGGTTGGCTGACGGCTCTCTTACCCAGAATAAAAGAAGGTCATAGACAACACCACTGGTTCACTAGAAACAAGAGCGGATTGAGATGAGCTTCCTCTTGTCATGATCTGGTGTGGCAACTCCGTTGATACCCACTAACATCCACAAGACGAGGGAGAGACTAACCCTGGTTCAAAGGTTGCCCTGGATTGGGGTCAGCACGGGCACTGCTATGTGCACCCAAAGGAAGATGGGAGCACCTTGCTCCAAGATAAGTAGCAGGCTGGCAAAAAGCTGGGAAAGAATAAAAACATGAAGCTATATAGCCTCTGCTTAGATAGATGCACTCCTTAAATGTATATGCACACAAAATTACATCATGTCATGGCCTACTATACAAATACATATATATATATGCAACACAAGTATACAGAAGTGGAAAATTGCTCACCAACCCGCCGGCCAACTACCGAAAGTCTGATTCTGCTGTTTGTATGTGAGCAAGCTACTTGCTTGCTCAGAAGTTACAAAAGAGAATGGAGGTTGAGGTAACGGTTATTTGTCACTGTCCCCAGGGAATTTTGCTAAATTCCGCATATACAAATAGATGGGGGGGCTCCCTAAGCAACCAGGAGTCGTGGGCTTGCCTCTGGGCCCAGAGGCAAGCCCACGACTCCTGGTTGCTTAGGGAGCCCCCCCATCTACTTGCTTGCTCAGCTGAGCGGGACCAGGAGGCGGGGAAGATGTCTCTGACAACTTTACCACCTCCTTCAACTCCTGCTCTGCCAGTCAGAGCTTGGAGCTCCAACCGGCAGAGCAGAAGCTAACCACAGATATTTTTCGGTGATCAGAAGGAACCACTATATATCTTCTACAACGGTGCGTCCAAAGCTCCGAAAGTATGGTAAGTTTAAATATTTTAGCAAGTTCTGCAACATGTTCTTTATTTGTTTGTCATTTTCTTAGATTTTAAGGGGTCCTGGGGGGAAAATGTTAGTGGGCCTTACACGTCAAGACATCAGATAACATGATATATTCCAAGTTAATTAATTAAACTCCAAGCAATTGACACATGCAGTTCCTAATAAAATGAAATAGTTAGAAATTAAATTCCTTCAGGGCTTCAGAGAGTAGGACGCATGACGCCTCTGCTAGGGGATAAATTCAAAAACCTGCCTTCGCTGAACTATCTATGAAGAACATACAGATCAGCTTACTGATACTGTGAGCACTAATTTTACAGCTTTCAAACATTTAATAGTGCACAAATGGTGTCACTAGAGAGCACACTTAATGGCATCTCATCTTCCTCATACACCGGGAAGGGAAGGGAGGGGGTCCTGTGGGGGAATCTGCACTCATGTCTCCCCTCTGCGGCTGTGTGTGTAAGGAAACTGCCAGCGTGAGTGCAGCTTTCCCCCCACACACTCTGCATTGGTTATATCTGTGGGGCTTTGCAAATGTAACCAATAAAGTAATCTGCCGGGAGAGCTGACAGGGAGACAAATTGCACGCCATTTGGACCATAAGACGCAGGCACCCCCCCACAAATTTGGGGGTGAAAAAGTGCGTCTTAAAGTCCGAAAAATAAGGTACAGGTAAAATCAGGAAATGTAGTAAGATTCTGGTTCAAAATTGGTTTACCGGCCTGCATGCTGCTGGTCCGCCACATTGTGATCTGCATAGTAGACGTTAGATGGATTTTGCGTCCATTGTTCCATGTGTTGGTTATACGTTCCTCTTCTCCACTCTACGTGTAAGAAAAAAAGAGAATATCAACCAAGGCCACCAGGCTACATCTATGTAATATTATTTACATTTATTTGAGGTTTCACATATCAAACTATCTTTAATTCTTTTATTATTTACTTGGAGGAGCCAGTAGAATATGGTACATAGCTTTATACATGAAGATATGGTAACACCCCCATGTGACGCTGAGCCTCCATGATTGGAAGAACTGAAGTTCGATGAGTGAAAGGGGTGGGCCAGGCAAAGTCTATGGCAGAGGTCCGCAACCTGCGGCTTTTAAGCTGGTTTGCTGTGGCTTAGCTAGTATGCATCCTCTCTCCCTGTCTCTAGTGCACACACACTGGAAGGAAGAGAAAGCAGCCAAGATCATGGCTAAAAAAGCAACTGTTATCTCGGCTGGTCTCTTCCCTTTCAGTGTGTGGGCTGGGGTGTGTAGGGTCAAGAAGAAGGCAGAAAGGATCCTTCGACCTGGCAGGGAGGGGGGGGGGGGGGGGGGGGGCGGAGGATGAGGAAGGGACTAGAGCAAGGAGCCACACAGGGCAGGGTGCTGTAAGGGAGGAGAGCAGTCAAGATCTGCGGTGTGGCTCCTTGCTCTGCCAATACCCCCCACCATATCAGTGCCTCTTTAGTGGCAAAAGGTTGCCGACCCTTGGTCTATGGATTAAAGGGATGAGAAGATGAGATAATGAGAAGGTCTGTCCATGGGCCTTCATGTCCATCATTCTAATTTACATTGTGGGACGCCAAGAGTGTGCAGTGAAGAGTAAGCACATACAGAGTAGAATCTACATCAAGAGGGAAGATAATGAAGGTCATACATTTTCAAGCAGTTGAATCAATTGTTTAATAAAATTGTCTAAAAATTTATTCTTTTTATAGAGTTCAATCAACCAGAAGAAATTTGAACTGCAGAACTGACTATCCAAATCAGTGCTTACAGCACCCTCCCCCTATTTCACAGTGAGGACTTCTTAGCATTAAAAGATACCAATTGTAACCTGGGGTTTAAAGGTGCAGGCGTCAGAGATGAACGGATAAAGCGATGCCATCTCCATGTTCAATGGCGCTGTGTGTGTGGTGGGTCCTCCCTGATAGAATACGGATACGAGAACACGAGGATATGCGTTTGCGCCCTATGAACACGCATATTCGGCATAGTGGTAGAAACTGCCCTAAGTACCTATCACATTATACATTTAGAGTGGCACCCTCCCATATACAGTGGCCAACATCCCAAATATATATTAAGGAAGGGTGGGTACAAGTGGAGCCTAGTACCCTTAAAAAAGATTTTACCCCGAAAAACCAGGGGCTGGGGGACTTTACAGGCCACAACCTATAATGTATCGATTAGCAAGTACTTCTAGAACATATAATATTTAATTCACATAGATAACCATGAGTTATATAATATACAGTGGCTTGCAAAAGTATTCCATGTGGAACTTCTCCACATTTTGTCACATTACAGCCACAAACTCAATGTTATTGGAATTCCACGTGAAAGACCAATACAAAGTGGTGACACATGAGAAGTGGAAGGAAAATCAGACATGATTCCAAACATATTTTACAAATAAATAACTGCAGAGTGGGGTGTGCGTAATTATTCAGCCCCCTGAGTCAGTACTTTGTAGAAGCACCTTTTGCTGCAATTCCAGCTGCCAGTCTTTTAGGGTATGTCTCCACCAGCTCTGCACATCTACAGACTGAAATCCTCGCCCATTCTTCTTTGTAAAACAGCTCCAGCTCAGTCAGATTAGATGGACAACGTTTGTGAACAGCAGTTTTCAGATCTTGCCACAGATACTCGATTGGAATTAGATCTGGACTGTGACTGGGCCATTCTAACACATGGATATGGTTTGTTATAAACCATTCCACTGTTGCCCTGGCTTTATGTTTAGGGTCGTTGTCCTGCTGGAAGGTGAACCTCCACCCCAGTCTCAAGTCTTTTGCAGACTCCAAGAGGTTTTCGTCCAAGATTGCCCTGTATTTGGCTCCATCCATCTTCCCATCAACTCTGACCAGCTTCCCTGTCCCTGCAGAAGAGAAGCACCCCCAAAGCATGATACTGCCACCACCATATTTCACAGTGGGGATGGTGTGTTCAGAGTGATGTGCAGTGTTAGTTTTCCGCCACACATAACGTTTTGGGCAAAAAGTTACATTTTGGTCTCATCTGACCAGAGCACCTTCTTCCACATGTTTGCTGTCTCCCCCACATG
>CM070038.1:6377356-6389033 GCA_036250615.1 Ptychadena robeensis | reverse complement strand
TAGAATACATAGTGATTGGAACGTATATATCACTGCTATGTAGTGCCAGGTCCTCCCTGAGGACCCGTCGGGCGTGTAATGTGTATGTGTTTACGCCAAGCACTGCGCACAACATAGGGGGTCCTAACAGATCACACAACGAAGTGGAGACATAGCCTTAGAAAAGAGAGGGGGCGTTACTCTACCTGATAATGTCCCAAGAGGAGTGAGAACTTAGAGAGGAGTGTAACGCCCCCTATCTCCTAAACTTATTGAAATCCGGATTTGGTCAGGAAAGCCAAAACTGTGTAGTTGACAAGCATGAGAATGTAGATCTCAATTCAAAACATTTCTATGCAAAAGCCCAATAAACCATACATGTCAACCCTCCCATTGTGGCCAGGAAAGTCAAGTTTTTGATGTGGATTTCCCATCTAAATCCCAATTTCAATAAATCCTTTCCCAAGATTTTAAAATCGGGGTTACTCAGACGGTTGGGGGCGTTACTCTCCCTTCTAAGACAATGGCAGTAACGCCCTCTCCCTCCTAAGTTAGAAAGCCACAAAACAGGAGGGAGGGGACTTAAATCTCCCGATACCAGAAGTGATGTTGCATCACATGCATCACTTCCTGTAATTTGCACTTCAAACGGGACAGTAAGGTTTACAGGTATGCAATGAACACATTGTGTTTACCCATTGACATTTATATTGGGTGGCAATAATTAGTTGGTTGACAAAGGTGCAGCTTGAAATGCGTCCCATTGCCCCTTACAGAGCCTTCCAGGAAGTGATCTCATCTGTGAACAGGAAGTGATCTCATCCATAAACAGGAAGTGACATCAGCCTGTAAACCACATGGCACGAGTTCACTCCCTGGTGTGAGTATTTTATCTTTTATTTTATCATTTACTTTACTTTGTTGCACTAGCTTGTGCGCCTTGTGTCCTTTTTCCTATATGTTTTCTGCGTGTGCTGGAGAACACCCCACAATGTGGATAAAATGCACCTGCCATGAGGGAAGAAATAAATAACCGGTCTGATAATAAGAGGTTAAAAAAAAACAAAGCTTCTTTATCTGCAAAGAAAGGGGCGGGCATGACGCGTGAAAGGAACGTTGCCGCGCGCACATTTAGAAAGATGAGGCTTGGAAGCCACCGTCCGCCTTCACATTCAGATAATGAGATATGAAACCCGCTGGAACAATTACGCTGCATTAATAATCAGCTGCAAATCTGTATTTAATATGTAATTTCATGTTTGGAATCTGATAAAGCCAAAGCCCCAGTAATATCAATCGGAGGAGATAATAATGGGTCTCCAGTACATAGATAGTTATTTCTATCTGTCTACAAAGGAATCTGGCATAGACATTCACTTCAAGGAGGGAATTCATAGAAATGGTGGAGGTCGCTCCATTACTTTGAAATTTTGATCATTTTACCCCGCGACGTAGTAAAAGACACCCACACATATTATTTATTCATGAAAAGAAAATGTAAGTCGTTTTGAAAAAAGGAAAGCAGAATGCTCAGAAAGTGCTCTGGTTTTGGTAGGAGGACAAAGATCGTATCTCATTTATAGACTGAAACGAGGGTGAATAAAGGAATGTACCGTACCAGAAAAAAAAGAAGTGTTCAAGTGAATTAGATCAATGCAATACCAACTTTCTGCCACTAGATGTCACTAGCAGCAGTACTTTCACGGCACACACGTCATCTTCACACAGAGGAGGGGGGCTGTGGGCTGCAGAGTCTCCTCTCCCTTGCTGGCTGTGTCCATGGAAGCTGCAGAGTGATTGCAGCTCCCACAGACATGGAGAGAGATATAGATAGGAGTTTATCTCTCTCTTCATTGCTTATACCAGCAGGGCTCTGGACTCTGCTGGCATAAGCAGTACAGATCAGATGTGAGATCCGGCTGTGGATGGACAGCTCATCTGACAGCTCCTCCAGCTCCCTGGCTAATCTCCTTACTCAGAGAGCTGGCAGGGAGCCAAGGCGGGATCACTCGGTCATGGGGGGTCTCGCATTCAGACCAGATTCGATTTCTGGGGGAAAACGTGTGTCTTATAGTCTGAAAAATACGGTATATGCAACTCTTCAATTATAAATTCCTATATCAAATTTCTATATCAACTGTACTATTGAAGTAAGTGTACACTGAAAATAAATATATATATATATTTTTTTTTAAAAGTAAACTTTTACTGACCTCATGAGCCGGCATAGCCTCCAAAAATATATATATATATTTACCTGCTTTTTCTTGGAAACACGTGAGAGATTCCATCTTTAGCTGACAGTCATCCGGGTCTAAACAAACTGCAGGATAGCAAGTGACCACTGGAGGGAGCTATATAATAAGCATATAACAAAACATACTCTGTCCATGCAGGGGCACACTCCCCTATCTGCGATAGAGAAAAGCTGAAGGCACATAGATCACTAACGCCAGGGGCAGCACCATAGACCTCTATGTCAATGGATGGGCATCGCTTTCCCAGCCCACATCCATGTACAGGTGAGGAGAGAGGGTGGGGAACACCAGCAGAGTGCTGTGTTGAAACGGCGTAATATGGGCAAACTGCTAGGGAGGTTAAAGGGTTAATGAGTTACAACCTGCTTGAGTTAAGATCAAGTTGAGAAACAAAATGTGTGTTGAAACAGCCTGATAAGGGCAATCTGGTAGATCACTGCGCTTAGATCATTAGCAGCAGTATTATCACGGCACACACATCATCTTCTTCATTGATCAGGAGGAGGGGGGCCGCGGGGTGAACGCTACAGAGGTAATGAGAAAAAGTTAATTAGATCAATGCTATGAATCAAATCAACGCAATACCAACTTTCTGCCACTAGATGTCACCAGCAGCAGTACTATCAAGGCACACACCATCTTCTTCATTGATCGGGAGGAGGGGGGCCGCGTGGAGAACACTAGGGAGGCTAATGAGAACAAGGGAATTAGATCAATGCTATAAATCAAATCAATGCAATACCAACTTTCTGCCACTAGATGTCACTAGCAGCAGTACTATCACAGCACAAAGTCATCTTCTTCCTTGATCGGGAGGAGGAGGGGGGGCTGTGGGGGGAAACGGCTACAGAGTCTCCTCTCCCTTTACGGCTGTGTCAGTGGAAGCTGCAGAGTGATTGCAGCTCCCACAGACAAGGAGAGAGATATAGTTTGGAGTTTATCTATCTCTCTCTTCATTGCTTATACCAGCAGGGCTCTGGACTCAATACAGCTTAGATGTGAGATCCAGCCGTGGGCAGTACGGCCGTCACTAATAATGAAACAAACTCTGCCCATGCAGGGATCAGACACACTCCCGTTGTTGAAAGAGAAACGCTGCAGGTCCATAGATTACTTACAGCAGGGGGGGGGCATAGACCTCTAAGTCAATGGAGGGGCATCGCTTTCCCAGCCCACATCCGTGTACAGGTGAGGAGGGAGGTTGGGGAATACCAGCTGAGTACTGTGTTGAAACGGCGCGATATGGGCAACCTGCTAGGGAGGTTAATGGTTTAATGAGTTACAACTTGCTTGAGTTAAGATCAACTTGAGTTACAAAATGTGTGTTGAAACAGCGTCTGTATGCATAGGGTGATTACATATTTATCCGGCTATCTCTGGGCTTGCCGAGGAGGCGGTTGGCTTATTGTTCGGGTCTGCTTCCCCGGCATCATAGATGAGCCCAAAGAGGCAGTGAGTCCGCGCCAGTGAGTCCATTGTAAGACTGAGAATGTTGTGTATTTTTTGGACAATAAGACGCACCTGACCATAAGACGCACCCAGTTTTTAGAGCAGGAAAATCTGAAAAAAATATTGTGTTCAAATCCATTAGGGAAAAATCTCCTGCAGTACCACATTTCAGCCACAACTGAACTGGTGTCACTATAGAGCACACTTAATGGCATATTTTCATCTTCCTCACACACAGGGAGGGGGGGTCCATGGGGGAACTGCTGCGTATGTATCCCCTCTACAGCTGTGTGTGTGAGGAAGCTGCCAGCGTGGAAGCTTTCCTGCACACTTCTGGTGGTAGGTCCACTTTAATTTTGTCACGCTAAGTTGTGAGCTTCATGTTCTGGTTCCCCTACTTGTTTCCCTCAGTGTCAGGGTGCACATACCTACTAAAGGTAGCTTCATTGACATCAATGCTCTTCTGATAACACCAATAAATAATTACATCACGCCACACTCACATACCGTTTTTTCGGACTGTAAGACACAGGTTTTTCCCAGATATCGGGGGAAAAGTGTCTGCATCTTATGGTCCAAAAGCGCAACCACCCGCCGCCGCAACTTGGCTCCCACCAGCTTCACAGCAAGAAGATTAGCCGGGGAGGTGGAGGAGCTGTCAGATGGGAGATCCTCCCACGGCCGGATCTCCCATCTGAACTGTATTGCTTATATCAGCAGGGGTGCTATCATTCGGCTGGCCGAGTTGTTGAACGGGGGCGGGTTCTAGTGGAGCATCTAGAGTGGGGTGCTGGTGGAGATGAAAGATCCGGATGTGGACAGATCCCCAATCTGACAGCTCCCCAGCTAATCTGGGGATGTTGGTGAGGAGCCATGGCGCGACCACCCACGGCCACTCGGTGGTCGCACATCTTGACCATAAGACGCAGGCAACCCCCTCCCCCCCTCAATCCTTCCATCTTACAAAAATACAACTTGCAGTTAATAATGGAATGTCTAGCAAAGATTACATTTCTCAAACTGACTTATTGCAAAGTCGGCATCTCAATAAAAAACTGACCATTGAGCTTTGTCCAATAATCAAATCTTCCACAAAAGTTTGAAAGTGCAGACTACATGGTTAAATTCTGGATAAAAACCAGCAGACTCAGTGGCATCACTAGGTTTAGTGTCACCCCTGCCCTACCCATGGTTCCGCCCCAAAGCGGCATCTATGTCATGTCACCAGTGATATGGTTTTCAAATGTGTGACAATGATGTACAGATATATTTCACTTTTGTCCATGTTTCTGCCTCTACAGCTAAAGGGATGCTGAGGATGCATGATATGTGTAGTCAGGGATCCAGGGGAGGTGCTGCAGGAATGGCCAGAAAGGTTAATGCACAATACCATTCACAAGGAGGAGGGGGAAGCCAAAGCCTGTGCTGTTGGAGTTCTCTTGCTGATGTGCAAATATTTTAGCCCTTGTTTTAAAGCCCTTGTCGGAAGATTTTGCATCCTCTTCTGGTTTCAACCAGTGCAGATCGCACTCCCCGCACTGAGGTAGTAATGCCACGAGCATAAAATAACAGTCAATAAGCTGTGTGATGTAGGTGCAGTTTCACTATGCAGCAGTGGTTCACAAACCTTCCCTGCAGGGCCCCCCTTTTCTATATAGGTAAATTATTGAGCCCCTCCCCCCTTCCCAATTTAAACTACACAGGTTCAGAATGAGGGCCAGCGCAATGCAGAAACACAATGTAGAGTTTTATTACTGTGACACTCACATTACATACACGCTGTCTGCAGCTAGTTTCCCCCATGGTTGTCTTCCTATTTATCCATCAGGTGTGTCTGATTGGCTGGCAGTGGTAGAGGAAGGTGGGTGGATGGTGTGCATTCAGCAGAAGGAGAAGAGAACTGACAGCGGGGAGAACAAATAGGCAGATCTCTCCTCTCCCCTTTCTCTGGCTGAGTGCCATCTCGTGCCCCTCCTGGAATACCTCCGCCCCCCAGTTTGGGAACCACTGCGCTACAGTCTGCAGTGTTTTTGACGTAGTGTGCATTGCTGTAATGTCCTGTCTGAAAACTGCGCAGCAACATTACTCGCTCTCAGACGTTCATAAAACCGATGCCGGGCCTTTATGAACACTTAGTATATTTAGATTAGTCGCAGCCGCAGGAAATGGGGTTTAATAATTGTTTTTGCCTGAATAATGAAAATCGAATTTCTTTCATCTTAACTATGCGAACTATGCAATGACTGTGATTCATGACATCTTCCCAGATAGGACGCCTTTCATATTTTGCAGTTCCTGGCTGCTAATAAAATCTGTAAAAATCGCTAATAGAGTGACCTTTCTCCATGTTTCAGGTTCAATACATCATTCCAGAACTGGAAAAATCTCTGGTACAACAAAATGCTTAAATACACCCAAATCTACATCGATGGTTAAAGCTAGGCACACACGGGTAGATCCCTGTGCAATCGACCCCTGATCAATCACAGCGTGACGTCACCACGTTGTGATTGATCGGGGATCAATTGAACGAAAATCAATGTGCACCACATGGGCACATCGATTCCCGTTCAATGGGGACCCGTTCTCCCCAGCTCACAGCCCATGGAATCACAACAAGCTACAAGCTGGGGAGAAGCAGCCCGTCTCATACAGCTTCCAAGTGAGGAGTGCTGGCTTCGCCCCCTTCACGCTGACAGCGGACGGCTGAGCAGGAGGTAGGAGCCGCAGCTGTTCCAATATTTTGCATGAAGATTCTTGTCTCCAAGTAATGGAGATTGAACAGGGTTGGTTACATCTCACCGACATTATGTCATACGACTTCTGTTAATTGCAATATCATTACTACTAAACTGGGGAGTGAAACTACTGGACCGGGCCCGATGAAGCAAAGTCATAACGGGGATCTCTTGTCCTTCAAAGCTCCAGTGAAATAACATTTATGCTTGGTGAATATCGTATTTTTCGACTATAAGACACCCCTGATCATAATACATTTATATTCTTATATTTAAAGTGTTCAAATCAATTGGCCAAAATTTTCACATGCAATACCTATTTACAGCCACTAGATGTCACTGTCATATTACGGCATCTTCCTCATACATCCGGGGAAGATGGGCCATGGGGGAAGCTGTGAAGATGTCTCCCCTCTATGGCTGTGTGTGTGCAGAGTGATAGATGGGAGAGATCAAGGTCGTTTCTCCTACTATGCGGAGTATGGAGGCGCATAGGGTTCCCTGTGCTCTACCCCAGTGTTTTACAACTACTGTTCCGATGTTGCCTGGTGTCTTATACTATAAGAGGCAGCTAGATAGGAGGGCTAAGCAACTGCATCCTCAGAGCCGGTCCATGTATAACACGGATCGGCTGTATAAGTCATAAGACTTATACAGCCGATCCGTCTTATACACGGTTGTTTAGCAACACGCGTCCCCACAGACCAGGGGCAGTGTTTTTGCTCTGCTGGTATGCATCTGCGTTCCAGCGGGGCACCTGCTGATGACGTACTTCGGGCGGGGACCTTTGCCCAAAAAAGGTTGAAATACACTGCTCTAACCCACACCAATATTCTGCATGCCGATCGCTACTGACAGCACGATCCAGCCGGAAGGGGGTGGCTGCTAGTGCTTCACCAACACCCCACCCTAGATGCTCCACTAGCACCCTCACCCCCAGCTCAACAACTCGGCCGCATGATAGCCCCCCCTGCTGATAGAAGCAATAGAGTTTAGATGGGAGATCCGGCCGTGGGGGTGATCTCCCATCTGACAGCTCCTCCACCTCCCTGGCTAATCTTGCCGGGAAAGCTGAAGGGGAACCAAGGTGTGGCCGCGGGTGGTTGCACTTTCGGACCATAAGACGCAGGCACTTTGCCTACCTATTTCTGGGGGGGGGGGAGTGGGTCTTATAGTCCAAATAAATACAATGTGTGTGTGGCGTGATGTACTTATTTACTAGTGTCATAGTGTCACTAGTGAAGAGCATTGATGCCAGTGAAGCTACCTTTAGTGGGTGTGTGCACCCTGACACTGATGGAAACCAGTAGGGGAACCAGGACACTAGACTCCCAACTTAGCGCGACAAGTTAAAGCAGATCTACCACCAGACGGTCATGTGTGCATAAATGGCACTAGAAGTGCTGATAATTAGGACGTACCTGTTAGGAGCAATTTAATAAGGTCCCTCACAGCCCCTCCTCTCTCCCTGGCTCTGATGACGTACGCTGCGGCGCCTCCTGAAAGACCCTCGTCATCTCTGAGCGCAGTGACAGCCGGGTAAAGCTGGGCGTTTTTGCAATGAATTCCCAAACAATCTATCACCGTGCGCGTTAGCGGTGATTGTTCGGAAATTGATTGCGCCCACCTTTTGCCCATGCATCTATGCGAGTATGGGGGGCTTTACATTTAGGAAGCACTTCCTTTTCTGTCCAGACTATGTGAACTGTATCCTGAAGCTCATGAGAGTATAAAGGTGAGTATACACGGGTTGATTTTTGAATCAATTCTCGAACAATCGACTGCCGTATGTGTGCGCAGGGATCAATAGTTCACTAATCGAATGCGGTCAAAAAGTGAACCATGTTGGTATTTCCATTACTGTGAATGGGGACTGAGGGTCTTCATCCAAAGTAGGGGTTGGAAATTGATCGTGCAAAGTGGTGCGCATTGATTCGCTGTTCAATAGACGAACACTCGAGCGCTGCGTGGTGACGTCATCACAAGGCTTCATAGATTGAACGAGTATTGACCCGTGTATGTCCACCTTAAATTGACTTTGTTCTACTCAACCAGAGCAGTTGTGAATTCCCTGAGATTACTGATCTTGGTGCACGTGGGTTGTGAGTGACAGCTTCACCAGGTTAGCTTGGCCTCGGGGACAGACCAAAGCTTTATAGTTCTTCTGAATTCTGACGATAAATCATAAAAGTACTTTCTAGCTGAATTGTTTATTTTACAGCCGTTTTAAGGGATTGCTAAGGACACCATAACCTGTGTTGTGCAATGACTTACCTTTCGCCTAATGGGCCCCCATACACCTTTAGATTTCTCTGTCAGATTTCCTTTAGATCTCCTTTTGTTTTACCAAAACCATGTAATATGAGGGACTTTCTGAACCATCAAGTCTCCCTGTGTTCAATCGCAGAGGACCCGGCACTACATAGTTGTTGGTAGATCTAATGGATATTATAATGGACTTATCCTGGTGAACGTAGGTTGTGAGTGACAGCTTCACCAGGTTAGCTTGGCCTCGGGGACAGACCGAAGCTTTATAGTTTTTCTGAATTCTGACGATAAATCATAAAAGTACTTTCTAGCCGAATTGCTTATTTTACAGCCATTTTAATGGATTGCTAAGGACACCATAACATGTGTTGTGCAATGACTTACCTTTCGCCTTATGATTGGGTACTTTTGTTGTTGTTGACCAAATGAGAAGGACATTTTTTCTTCCATTTTTGAAGTACCACATATACTCGAGAGTAAGGCCCCCCATACACCTTTAGATTTCTCTGTCAGATTTCCTTTAGATCTCCTTTTGTGTAATATGAGGGACTTTCTAAACCATCAAGTCTCCCTGTGTTCAATCGCAGAGGACCCGGCACTACATAGGTGTTGGTAGATCCAATGGATATCTGACAGAGAGATCTAATGGTGTATGGGCAGCTTAAAAATGCCCCCCTCGGCTTATTCTCAGGGTCAGGGTCCCACTTACCTGTCCGGATGTTCAGTAGTCACTGGCCTGCAGGCGCTGGCAGCCTCTGTGAATGTTCCATGCGTTCTCGTGATCGGCTGGTTAAATGTAACTTGGGCGTCAGCGCCATCTAGTGGACTGTTTGTTATTTTTTACTGGAGATGGTGGAAAACTCCACTTCTGATGATTCAAACATGAAAATAAGGTTCAATTTCCATCCCATGTATCAGTCCCAATAAGAATAATAATAAAGACTTTTTAAATTGAAACTTATTTTCATGTTTGAATCATAAGAAGTGCTGTGAAAACCCACCCTGTAATAACAATAAACCTATGTTCTCTTAACTTTACTGAGGGTGTGGCAGTTTGATTCATTCCTAGGTGCAATGGTGCTTTCTCTATATTTTTCTCATTTAGAAAACTCCACTATCTGACTTTGCATCCCCCCCCCCCCCCCCCCCCCCCCCCCCCCCCCCCCTCGGCACAGCAGTTGTGAGTTCCTTGAGATTACTTATCCTGGTGCACGTAGGTTGTGAGTGACAGCTTCACTAGGTTAGCTTGGCCTCGGGGGACAGACCGAAGCTTTATAGTTTTTCTGAATTCTGACGATAAATCATAAAGATATCATCTAGCTGGATTGTTTTTTTTACAGATGTTTGAAGGGATTGTTAAAGACACCATAATATGTGTTGTGCAATGACTTACCTTTCGCCTTATGATGGGGTAGTTTTGTTGTTGACACCAAATGAAAAGGACAAAATATTTTCCACCATTTTTGAAGTACCACATATACTCGAGTCTAAGGCCCCCCATACACCTTTAGATTTCTCTGTCAGATTTCCTTTAGATCTCCTTTTGTTTTACTAAAACCATGTCATATGAGGGACTTTCTAAACCATCAAGTCTGCCTGTGTTCAATCACAGAGGACCCGGCACTACATACTTGTTGATAGATGTAATGGATATCTGACAGAGAGATCTAAAGGTGTATGGGCAGCTTAAAAATGGACTGAAAAAGCCCCATCGGCGTATACTCAAGGTCAGAGTCAGGGTCCAACTTACCTGTCTGGGTGTTCAGTAGTCACTGGTTTGCAGGCGCCGGCAGCCTCTGTGAATGCTCCATGTGTTTCCGGCATTGGCGGATGAAATGTAACTTGGGCGTCAGCGCCATCTAGTGGACTATTTGTTATTTTTTACTGGAGATGGTGGAAAACTCCACTTCTGATGATTCAAACATCAAAATAAGGTTCAATTTCCATTCCATGTATCAGTCCAAATAATAATAATAAAGACTTTTTAAATGGAAACTTATTTTCATGTTTGAATCATAAGAAGTGCTGTGAAAACGCATCCTGTAATAACAATAAACCTGTGTTCTCTTAACTTTACTGAGGGTGTGTCACTAAGATTCACCTGTTTGATTCATTCCTGGGGGCAATGGTGCTTTCTCTATATTTTTCTCATTTAGAAAAATCTACTATCTGACTTTAAATCCCCCCCCCCCCCTCGGCAGAGCAGTTGTGAGTTCCTTGACATTACTTATGCTGGTGCACGTAGGTTGTGAGTGACAGCTTCACCAGGTTAGCTTGGCCTCGGGGGACAGACCCTGTCGCCCCACAGCTCGGCCGGCCAGAGAACGGACATGTCCGATAATCTCTGGCTGGCGCAAGCTGATGGAAGCCGATGCCATAAGCTTCAATGAAGACGGCGTCTTCATTGCAGCTTATGGCCAGCACACAAAGGGTGCTGGCCGACTGAAGGGGCCCCATAATGCATCCCGGAAGATATCGGGACAGGTCTGCCTGCACACCATCGGGTGTGTATGGCAGGCATTAGGGTCCCCATACACCTTCTAGATCTGACCTTCTCTGTCAGATTTACTTTAGATCTCCTTTGATCACATTTTCTCAATTGAAAACCATTATTTGGCTCCATCTATTGGCCACTTCAGACACTGCAGTTAATTAACTCCCAGAAGACTGACAGCTAAATATGGAATCGGTTAAAAATTGATGGTATTTTTTGGACCATAAGATGCACTTTTTCACTACCAAAATCGGGGGGAAATAGTGCCTGGGTCTTATGGTCCAAATGCACGACCCCCGTGTTCGCACCTTGGCTTCCCATCAGCTCTCCCGAGCTGTCAGATGAGAGATGTGGTGACAGCCACATTCCTCATCTATATTGTACCGTTTCTACCAGCAGAGCCCTGCTGATGTACTGCAGGCAACTTTTTACAACTAATTAGAACATTTCACTTTTTTTCCTGCTCTAAAAATAGGGTGTGTCTTATGGAC